>JAHHFK020001561.1:72500-217421 GCA_024533555.2 Aedes koreicus
ACTCCTTGTTTTAGTATTTTTAAATGAAAGAGCATTCAATTTTACATAACATATCAAAAAATTGGAGACGTTCTGCGTGTCGTTTTGGAGATACAATTTTTTAAATAATAAATCATTACTCTTCATTTTATACATCACCCGCCTGTAGAAACGATGAAGATGCATGGTAGATTACCATGCGTCTCCATCCAATCAAACCTATGACTAATGAAATCTATGAGTAGGTCACAGAATGTCAAGTAAATATTATATAATAAATAATATTTACTTGACATAATTATATAATATTATAGCAACTAAGACTAATGAGACTTTAGGTAGATATTGACAATTTGATTACCTAACATTCTTTTCGTTACACAGAGGGGCATTGGTATTATTATTTAAAAGAAGAACCGTTGATACGTATTGACTACCTACTGTAGATGTAGAATGTTTATCTACCTGTGAGATTGAATTGAATTGTTTCTCGGCTGTAGCGATCAGGTCTACTCGCTGACGGGAGGGAGTAGAGTGGAATTTCTAAAGCGGAGAAGCAGCAGAGTGAACAACATCTCTTTCATTTCATACTCGTCGCTCGCTTGCGTTATCTGTTATTCTGTTGCTTTCTCGCTTTAGAAATTCCGCTCTACTCGCTCCCGTCTGCAAATAGACCTGATCGATATAGCCGAGAAACAATTCAATACCTATTGTAGTCTAGGCTGCAGTTCACTTCACTTGATCGTAGGTACAATATAAACATCATATAAAACACGGAAATTTATGTAAGAAGTTACCAGTTGAAAACAAAGTATCATATCAGAACAGTTATATCAAAGAATATCGTAAAATGAAACGTAAGTGTTCAATTTGTAGTGTTTGGGTGTTGAGTTCGTGTTCCAGAAAAATCAACGCAAAATTGTACGACCATGCTGTGGAAAAAAAGGTTAAAATTGATGAGAGTAGCTCTTTCATTTGTCAAAGTTGCTACAAGAAATTGTATAAGCACATTGATACCATGACCGAAGAACCCATTACAGGACCATCCAGTATAGGCACTACAGGTATGTTATATAAAAGTTCATATAATTCTGTTTTAATTTGAATTCTTCTCTTGCAATTGTTACTGGAACATTTTTATTTTTACATTCTTTTAGAATCGTGCAAAGCAACCAGTCACGAAACAATTGCCCTTGCAGGACCGTCCGGCATTGTTCCTTTTCCCTACCAAAGTAAATAATAAAATAGAAATTATTTGCATGATTTCCAATCAATCAATTTTTAATCAATAATTTGTTATATTTATTTACAGGCTCATTGGAAACAACCAGCTATGAATCGATCGGTACCACCAATAACACGTTTTTGTCTGACGATAATGAAATGCTAACACAGCTTAAGGATAAATTTAAGGAAACAAAAGATAGCAATGAGCGGTATAGGATTTTAACCACACTGCCCAAAAGTTGGTCTACATATAGGATTATGCAAGAGTTTGATGTTTCCCAATATATGGCCAACCAAGTGAAAGTATTACAACAACAGGAGGGAATAATGTCAGTGCCTAAAAAGAGGATTAGTAGAGCTTCGTTAGGAGAGGAAACGCTAATGCGTGTTCGTAATTTTTATAATAGCGACGATATAAGTCGTGTGTGCCCGGGAAAAAGGGATTATTTGATATCCAACAATGAAGAAGGTAGGATCTACATACAAAGAAGGTTAGTTTTATGCAATTTGCAAGAGGCGTACTCCATATTTAAAAATACTCATCCTGATATTAAGATTGGATTTTCGATGTTCGCCAGTAACCGTCCAAAACACTGCATTTTGGCAGGAACAAGTGGCACGCATACGGTGTGCGTTTGCATTTACCACCAAAACGTTAAATTGATTTTTAAAACACTCCAAAGTAAACAATTACTTCCAGATGGTGTTCAGTCCTACCATGATATGTTTTCAAAAATAATTTGTCAAAATCCAAATGAGCATTGCTGGCAGCAATGTTGCGAAAATTGTCCGGGAATGCAAATTTTGGCGGTAGAACTTATGACCATTCTTAATAACGGTCACGTTGAATCATTACAATTTAAACAATGGCGTCAAGCAGAAAGATGCAGTTTGGACTTAGTTGAAATGGACACACAAGAATTTATTGATACTTTTTTAGAAAAATTACTCAATTTATTGCCACATAACTTTACAGCTGAGCGACAGGCAAACTATTTAAAACACGTGAAAAACAATTTAAAAGCTACTGAGTGTATCATAATCTGTGATTTTTCGGAGAATTATTCATTCGTTGTGCAGGATGCAGTTCAAGGCTTTCATTGGGCAAACGCTCAATGTACTATTCACCCTTGTGCTATTTATTTTAAAGATGAAGAATCAAATGATTTGAAGTTTACCAGTTTTATTGCAATTGCTGATTTCACTAAACATAATCATGTCGCAGTGCGTCTTTTTTTGACTCAATGCATAGCGTTCATAAAAAGTAAGTTATCAGGTTTAGAGAAAATTTATTTCTTCTCAGATGGATCTGGAAGCCAATACAAAAATAAAATGACCGCTTTTAATTTGTGCAACATGCAAAAAGATTTTGGCATAGATGCCGAGTGGAATTTTTTCGCTACTTGTCATGGAAAGGGCCCTTGTGATGCTTTGGGAGGCGTATTGAAACGAAATGCTGCGAAAGCCAGTTTGCAAGATCATCACATAACAACGGCCGAAGAACTTTATTCATGGGCTATTTCTAAGCCAGACTCGAAAATACACTATCAATTTTTTTCGGAATCCGACTATAATAAAATGGAAAGAAAATTAAAAAATCGTTACACACGTGTGAAGCAAATTTCAGGGACTCAGTCATTCCATAGTTTTAAGCCTCAAAACGAAGAGTATATTATTGTGAAACAAAATTCATTTTCAACGGAAGAAAAATGTATAAAATTGTTATGAAAAAACTTAATAAATAAAAATAAATGTATAAAAGTGTTTTTCTTATTTTTTAACATGTTCATCATGTCGCGCGGCTTTAAAGTGTTTTTTTCTTGGAACTTACACTAAGCAAAAATATTTGAAATTTTAAAGCCTTATTTATTTGAAAAGGTAATCGTCAAAAAATAGCAATTGGTCTGTGTGGTTAACGGAAAGCCTTAAAGACTGATTCGAATGTTATACTAAGTTTGTAAGTAACTCATAGATTTCATTAGTCATAGGTTTGATTGGATGGAGACGCATGGTAATCTACCATGCATCTTCATCGTTTCTACAGGCGGGTGATGTATAAAATGAAGAGTAATGATTTATTATTTAAAAAATTGTATCTCCAAAACGACACGCAGAACATCTCCAATTTTTTGATATGTTATGTAAAATTAAATGCTCTTTCATTTAAAAATACTAAAACAAGGAGTCGTTGAGGCCCCTCGCAGTCAAATTCAAGAAAAACTATTTGTTTTGTATTTTTTTCATACAAAAATTGATATATTCAAAGGTTTCGTATTTTTGCTTGGAAATTCAAAAAAATACCAATACAATGGCCAAAAATGACTAAAATCGGTTAAACGGTTTAGGAGTTATAAATTTTTGAAAATTGAAGATTTTGAAAAATCACGATTTTTTGGACCAGTCTAACGCAGAAAGGTCCAGTCTAATAACGAAATAAAAAAATACGGGTCTAATATTTTTCGATGTTGAACAATCCTACCGAATATTATAAAATTCTGAGAGATCGTATAACTTTTTTTCATGGAATTGCTGTATATATATATATATATATATATATATATATATATATATATATATATATATATATATATATATATATATATATATATATATATATATATATATATATATATATATATATATATATATATATATATATATATATATATATATATATATATATATATATATATATATATATATATATATATATATATATATATATATATATATATATATATATATATATATATATATATATATATATATATATATATATATATATATATATATATATATATATATATATATATATATATATATATATATATATATATATATATATATATATATATATATATATATATATATATATATATATATATATATATATATATATATATATATATATATATATATATATATATATATAAATATATATATATATATATACATATATGTCAATTGTGTGAATAGATCATTGCACGGAATGTATTAACCTCACTTTTTTGACAGTTCAGGGAGCTTGTAGAATTCGAACAGCTCAAACGAAATTTTTCATTGGCTTTTTCAGGATTCTGTACGATTATGTTCAGGAAATGATATAAAATTAAGCACTGGTGTGTGTTTTCTGACTATTTTACTTTAATCGTAATAAATGTAGAGCACAAAATCTCAAACCAATCTTACCAAAAATATTCTAAGTAAACAAGCTCCCTGAACTGTCAAAACTGCATTGATGACGCCATTGTGCAATGATCTACTCTGAGAAAAATTTCATCGTTGTACCGACAATTAAATCATGGTCAGGATGACTATCGCATATAATGGTTTCAATAACCATGAAAATGGTCGAATTTACCACGTTCATGGCAGTTTTGACTATGATCATGGTAACAAGGACTATTCCGACATTATGGAAAATGTTGCATCAACTATTCTTAATGGTTGTTTTGACCATGATCATAGTCGGTTAAAAATCACTATACTGCAATAGTCATCCTAACCCCCAATAATGGTAAAATTGACTATCAAATTCCTCTCTGTGTATAATAAATTCACCATAGATTTATCACTGGTATGAGGTGATTGTATTGCCTTCCATAATGTTTGTTATTGTGTAGTCCTAGATCTCTATTAGCATTTTCTGTCTGAACATCTATGTCACAGTCGAAGAAAATGGCAAGTGGAAACACATATGTAAGATAATAAGACGGATCTGTTCTTACTCATTCTCTAACAGAAATGTTACATTTTATGCTGACATTTAATTAAATTGCATGACGAAAGCTTAAATAATACTAGATAGGTGGTGATGGTAGCGGAAAGCAGCGGATTATTTCTGCTTAACACTGGATTTCTTTCTGGTTTAAGTGGTAGCACGGTAGCACTTTCTCCTTTACTTCCACGTGCTCTTCGTATTTGTACGGGTTAAGTCACAATTCACTTCATTTAGTTCTTGAATTTATTTTCTTAATTCACTACTTCACAAGATAGATTGGTTCATATTATTTCACTTTATTAATTTAACGATATATTTGAATTTTCTTACTGCTAGCAAACTTAACTTTAACGAAATTAACTGAGCACTTGGTTGGAGTCTTGGTCGTAGATCGGGATAAAAAGAGGTTTGCTATTACTGCAAATTGAGCTTTTATAGCTTAGAGAACGGAAGCAAAAAGAGCTCACCATAAAACTATGCGTTTTCTCTTTCCTCCGGCTATCGATGTTCGACGAACGAGGGAACCCTCAGATTTTAGCGGAGACGACTCACAAGCAGATGGCGCATGTTGATCGAATATTCCGTCATATACGAACATGGTGGCCCCTTCAGAAATATCTATTTCTGAAAAAGTGTCGATCATCGGTTGTCGTTTCGCAGCAAAGTCGATGAACCGTACAGCTGTCGATTATGTGGACGTCATCGAACGGTAGTTGCTGGTGCTTAAAATAAAAAAAAAGAAGACCCGGTAGACCAGTTCGAAGAAAATTATTTACTTGGACAGGTTCTCACCTAGTCCATTCCAAAAAATGCCTTGTATCGTTTCATTTCAGGTCATTCATTGGAATGGTTGTTGCTGCTGAAGAAATTATTCATCGGAATTGGTTTTGCTGCTGCATGAAGTGGAATCAGGTCGAGTTGTTTCGATGGGAAGCAGAGATATTTTTGAGACCGGTCTTGTGTATGTTCCATTGGCTGTTCGAAGCGTTACCACCCTCGTAACTCCTTCAGCGCCGGAGTGCAGATCAGTGATTCGTGCAGTTTTCCAGCTCATCGGTGGTGCATCTTCGTCCTTAATTAATACCAAGCGCCCCTTTTCTATGATGACTGGCAGCTTATACCATTTTGAACGTTGTTGGAGAGTCGAAACGTATTCTAATTGCCACCGCTTCCTGTAGCAGTTTTTGTGTGTGCTGCCAATATCGTAGCCGATTATACGGAATCGATAAGAAATCCACATGTGGAATAGTTTTCAGCGCGGTGCCAACGAGGAAGTGTCCAGGAGTTAACGGATCATCACTAAGCGGGGAGATTGGCCGAGAATTAAGGCAGCTTTTGATTTGAGACAGGAGTGTTTCCATATCGTCATATGCAAGCTTATGTGGTCCTACAACGCGTATGAAGTGTTTCTGGGCAGAAAATATAGCTGCCTCCCAAAGTCCTCCAAAGTGAGAGGCTTTGGGGGGATTAAAGTGCCAACGAATTCCGTTTTCTGTGCATTCATCGGCCAGTGCTTGTTTGTGCTCATTGCTACGTACTAGGAATTTCAACTCATTAGCCGCCCCCACAAAGTTCCTCCCATTGTCGCTGTATATTTCGTGGCAGAGACCCCGGTGAGATACGAATCGACGGAGAGCTTGGATAAACTTTGCTGTTGTTAGGACGCAGACTAGTTCAATGTGTACGGCTTTGGTACAGAAGCACACAAATACCGCCACGTAT
Source organism: Aedes koreicus (assembly GCA_024533555.2). Taxonomy (NCBI): domain Eukaryota; kingdom Metazoa; phylum Arthropoda; class Insecta; order Diptera; family Culicidae; genus Aedes; species Aedes koreicus. The sequence goes on from JAHHFK020001561.1 coordinate 79,150, forward strand.
GCTTTTCTGTGTGCAGCTTGACGATGAGCTGGTTGAATTAGAATTGGCCCCCAGTAATCAATACCAATTATTGCAAATGGGCGTGCCATGTTTACACGGGAACCCGGTAACTGTCCCATAAATTGTTCCAGTGATTTCGGCTGTGCTTTGAAACAGGTGATGCACGCATGCACAACCCTTTTGGCTAGGTCTCTGGCCCCTATGAGCCAATAGCGTGTTCGGAGAATGCTTATTAGGAGCTGTGGTGCAGCGTGAAGATGCTTTTCGTGGAAGTACTTGGCTAAAAGCATCGAGAAACGATGTTTTCCGGGAAGTAGAATCTGATGCCTTGTATTATAGGGAAGTTTTGCATGATCGAGTCGCCCTCCAATGCGAATCAGTTGATTATCAGACAAAAATGGATGAAACCATCGAAGCCGCGATCTTTCTGTAACCGGTTTTCCTTTTCGCAGTAAATGCCATTCGTTACTGAATTCCTGTTGTTGTACTAATGAAATCAATACATTTTCCGCCATCTCAACTTCCTCGCAAGTTAGTATTCTAGTAATAGATTTATCGGCTGACCTTATTCTGCAGTTCTTAGCAAATCGCAGACAGTAGGCGATGGAATGTGTTAAACGATGGAAAGAAGAAACTCTTTCAACAAGTTCGTCAATGAAGGATGAGCAACCTTTGCGAGTCGTCAAGAGCAGTATTCCGTTGCTGTGGCCAAGAGGGAATATCGCATTGCAACCAATTAGGCCCGTTCCACCAAATTTGACTGTCGAGGAGGGATTCCACTGAGGCAGGGCTTTCCGATTTTGGGTGTCACTGAATGAATCACATGCTGCGTTTGCCTTGCGAACATACAGGCGTCATTTACTACACTGGCAAATGCGCTTCACCGAACGATACGGATCACGACACAAAAGGAGACGATAAATGTTTTGCTCAGCGTACACAACGATTATGCTTGAGTCGGGGCCCACTAGTTTCATTTGGTATACAAAAACTGATCCATTCACATTCACCGGTTGTTACAGCCGGCGAATATAACTCATGACAAAAAAAAACAGTTTAGTGCAGATTATTGAAAATGTGCGCTGTAAATAACTTTATTTTTTCGCATCATAGCAGTAAATGTTTTTTTTAATCAGTTCGTTTATTTGATAGGCTCAGGCGTGTGTAACACTTTTCGGAGCCGATATTCTATATTGTTATTAACAATGTTTTATTATTGATTTTAGTAAAAGTGGGGTTCCGATTACTCGTGGTTAACTCGAGGTTAATGGGTCACATCATCGTTTGGAAGGGGCTAGGCAGGAACTTATTTAACAGCAGTAAATGGTTAATATGAGACATTAAAAGATTTGTCTTGTTTGGGTTACGTGGATTCTAGGTGGGCGCTCAAAAATTCAAATTAATTAACTACACGTTAAGCTTTCATAGTATTCCTGTCGACGAAGTCCAATGATTCTGGTGCTACAGTTGATTGGCGAGCCGAGTCGACACAAGATTGGGATGGACCGCAGTAGTAGTTCAGACCTAATCGACCGACGACGGCAAGACCATCCGTTTTTGCACCGATAGGGAAATAAAGGCGCACGACCTAAGGGCGATCCTGTTTTTCGTTATTACGGCCCATCTGACGATATTTCGCTACATCGCCTTTTTTTTATTCATTTCAATTACACTCTTTAATATTAAAATTTAGATTATAAAACAATGTTACATAGAAACGAAACATTGTTTGCCAGTCGGTCAATCCAGCAACACCTGCATGAAAGGACTCCATCTGGTAGCGTTCGGTACCGGGGGATAATTTTGTTGGCTTAGCTTGAATGCATCTTTGGATTCAGTTCTGCTGTACACACTTAGTTTTTTTTACTGAGGTCGGTAAATTTGTACTGAGTTTTCAAACAGCTGAAAAAGTCAGTAAACTTTGAATCATCAGCACATGAAATGTATGGGAGATTACAAAATGTTATATTTTTCTATTAATAGATAATGTTGGAATGAAGCATTCAGTGTACATTTCGGAAGAATTCATGTTTTCTTCAATTTTTAAGAATTATTTTTAAGTTTAATTTCAAGTTATTTTTAAGTTTAAGTTAACTTTTCAGCTGTTTGAAATTATTCCGAACAGATTTTGTGTGTGAGATTTTAAGATTCTCACAATTTCCGTAGTCGCCGTAAGAGCATCGTGTGTTCAATGTTTGTGGGAAGTCCTCAATTTGAAACAAAACTTGTTTCAAAGTGCGGAGAAATGCGAGGAGTATGCAGAGCACTGTATGTAGAGCGTTGTACTCGAACTATGTTTGAACTTATTGGTACTAAACAAAGATTTAGAAGTACTAGTAAAATATTCCTAGTACTCACAAGTAATTCATGAGGAATCTTATAATTCCAAAGTATTTCGAGATTATTCAAAGCACTCAATAGTATTTTAGAAAAACTGTCTGTACTCAGACGTTTTATGTGTGTGCTCAAAGTATTCGATATTATTTGAAGAGTATTTAAAGAACTTAAAAGTACCTTAACGTATTTCAATGACTATTGAAAGTAAAATGTATACGATATTGATAAAAAAAACAAAAAAAAACTTCAAAATATCACTATTATATAGTAATCAAACCGTATATTTCAAAAATTTACATTATTTCTTACCCTTCGCCTTAGCTTTAGACTGCTTCGATTCAGCGGGTTTTGACAGTTATGTGTAGCAAAATCCACAAATATAAATTTTATTGTATTTTATACTACAAATGTAGACATTTTGATCAAAAAACGCTCCGCTTCCGACAGTTCCTGCTTACTCAAACCGAGATTCAAACTGTATTTGGAGTACATATGGCGAGGAAATTTGTATTCGGTACAATTGACGATCAAGAGCTAGTCGACGCTAAAGTGATTCAAATATGAGGCATACTTTTAGTTTTTATAGGCACAGCCTTGCTCTTACTCAGTTGATGATCATCATTTGGTTCAGTACACTGAGCAAACTTTTCGTATGACCAACATAAGTTTTGCTTTTAGAATTTCGACAAAAGAAAAATCTTTGATATCCATAAGGACATCTTATGGTTTTACGCCACCATAGAGAACATTATTTTCATAATAACATTTGAGTCAATACTAAAAGAGATTCTTATGGTATTGGATTTGCCGTTTCCTTACGATTTCATAAGACTATCTTATATTAGCTGCGTTTCAGATGATAAATCTCACTACATCCCCCATTAAGAAAATGTTGTGTACTCTTTGAATAGACACGTGTTTGCTTAAGAAAAATAGGCATATATGTATTTTGACACTATATGCGTGACTGTCTTCACATTTTAAGAGATATCCTGTATCTCTGAGACTGTTAGGCAAATAGCGGTAGTCTACATAAAAAAAAACTTTCTATTCAGTGAAAGATACATTTATTTCGGTATAAAAACTTATTACATATTTCATGTATTCTAAAAGGTAGGCCATCAATACAATCAAAATCAATTAGACTCAATACATTCAGTCTTTCTGTTGCCTCTGATGCTAAGAAATGCTCATGGAAATCTCCTGTCATCCAATGCCTTACAACTATATAACACATATTTTCATATCCGACAAATTCTTCGATCTCTAAAAGCTGTACACGATTACTACTAGTTGACGTGACAAAATGCCCTGCCGAAAACTGATAGCCTTTTAAATTTACAGTCGTATTAATCTCAACAAGTTCATTTATTGAGAATGGACAAAGTTTTATTTGCTTATGATATGGTCTAGATAAGAGAGTATTTTTATTAAAACTTCTATCTAATTCTGACTCATTAAAACTGTAAATATCGTAGCTAAATTGTAGACATGATTTTATGCAAAGTGTGTATGCTATATTACTTCTTGAAGTAATGACATGTGCATACTCTTTAAATAATTTATGTTTAGCTTCATTCCGAAAACACATCATACGTGATACTGGACCACTGTCCAAAATAACCGTAGGGTAGTGTAGCAGAAAGTGGTGTTTCGGTTTAAGAGTCGTTTTAAAAAGTGACTGATATAAAGTCTTACTACTAAGATTCGTTAAAGAATCTATATCTTGTAATGTAAACTCTTTAGATAAGATTATGTCAACAGTTTTGATTAAAATTTTGCAGTACTCCCACACGGGATCATCAATCGGAACATAGGGCCCTATAATAAAAGTGAAATTATGACAGAATGCTCTCATTTCGTCGGCACTCATTCGCATTTTAATAATTTTACATTTGTTCTTACTATCATAGCTACAATCTATATCTGGCATCCTTCGGAGACCAATATCCAACGAAGCTTGACCGAGAATGTTCTTTCGAGTATTGAGATTGACAAGAGTAAAATATTTTTTATCGTACAGGAAATAGTTTAAAGATGCAGTGAAACCATACATGCAGATACCGTTGCTAAAAATATCGTGCATTGCATCTACACTTGTGTTTTTAATTACATGAAAGGATGGCAACTTATTGAAAATGGATTGCCCCGATATGCCTGTTAAAGAATGGTCGTTCATTAACACATCGTTATTGTAATTATCTACCGTTCGTTACTCGTCGACATATATGCAACAATCGGTTTGCAGTTGAAATTTGTGTCTTCGGCAAAAACGACAATAGTACGTGGCATTGAACCCTCTTGATAAAGACAATAACGAATGAACACCGAGATTGTCTCCCTGGAATAAGCATAAAACAAATTTGACCCTTACGAATGTTTCATCCAATAAAATTGAAATCCCTTCTTCTTCCAAATTTTTGAATGGAATTATCAAATGCCTAACAAGTTCATCGGTACCTGACTTCTGTATTGCTTTTTTCCTAACTATTCCTGCCACTAATATAGAGTTGAGCTTAGAAAGCATATTATCAGGAAAACACGGAGAGTGAAAATAAATTCCACATACTGAATTGACTTTGTTGTGCGATCCTTGAGCGTCATTTACTTCAAATTCATCCGCATACAACCATAACGGAATAGTATAGTCTTTTAAGCCATCTGATACATATTTCTTCATTATTTCATTCCATACACGTCCATTAACAAAATGCTTTAAGCATCTTGAATTTTTGAGGCCATCCATTAAGTTTATAACTTTTCTTAAATTATCGCCTGTCTCAAAAAACCTTTTTAAATGATATCTAATTGGATTGAGCACAAGACAGTTCTTGCGTTCCGTTTTCGATACTAATTCATTGTTTTGAGCGACCACTGACGTGCCTTTCTTCAGAGTGATAATAACGGGTGATTCAAATATTCCGATTTGTTTTAAGTTTTGCAAGAATTTATGTTCTGTATTTATATGTTCGAATGCAGTTTTGCTAGTTTTCATTAAATCTTCAAATTCATATTGTATATTTAGATCATTGCATTTTAAATTGAGTGATTCAAAGTTATCTATTACGCTTTCACAAAACTTCGCAGCAGCCTTTTGAATTTCCTGTACATCGCTCCTAGTAACATTAGTCTTTTTATGTAATCTAAGTGTAAATTCAGTTGCTAACTGCTGAAGGTTGTTTTTTACCGGTAATTCGATGTTTTCATTTATTACATCAATAAGAATATTTTCATTTACTTTTGGTACTTTGAAAGGAACTGATTCTTGCATTGGTTCATTTTCAGGAAAATTATGATTTAACATGTGCTTCTTAAAATTACTAAATGTACTAAATGTTTGAGGACATTCTGTGTACGAACACTTATGAACAAAATTAGCTGGCGTCCTATGGTAGTCGACCAGGTGACTTATTAGATCAACAGCATTCAAAAATCGATTCATGCATCCGTTTATGGTACAGTTGACGAACATTTTGCTTGATTCTTCAAGTACTCGTGAAGCTTGGTGACATTCATATACGTATTAGTACCATGAATTCCATATATATGGTGACTGACAAAAATCCAGATGAGCTTGGAAATTTTGGATATTGGTAATCCCAAAACAGCAATACACTTGATCAGCACATCCACTCCTCGCGATACAGTCGACAATTTATACTCAAGGTTATTGTAGAAAACCAAACTACCGGTGCATGGAGACAAAAAGTCCTTAGCCAAAACAACAAGTTTGGGAGTAATAGTGGTTTTCGTTTCTACGCTATCAATAATAAAATCATTATAAATTTTGCGAGCTTCCTCTACATCAGTACAAAACAGTATCGTGTCCAGTTGAGCTGTTGCAATCGTTGGTTTAAATCCAGAACCAGCCTTTACTGGAATGAGCACGGTGTTTAGTGCTAGCAAAATGGCTGGGATGCGACAGTCTGTAAAACAAATCATATAAGTATATATTGTACATATAGAAATTGTTGTTGTTTTTTTCTCTGAAAGCAGCATTACCTATCGGTTTGGTTTTGCACCCAATTATTTTGAGTAGCTCTTTGGCGGAAGGATCTTTGGCGTTCTTCAAAATATACTTGCAGAAAGGCTCAGTTAGTTCCTCCCACTTCCGTGTGAGTTCAGCCGTGCAATAGTTTGTTTTTCCATTTTGAATCAAACGGTCAACATCGATCTGTAATTTAATGAAAGAGGTTTATTAAGCGAACTATTCATATCAGACGTCATATATTTCAAAAGGTTGTCAAATTTTTATTATCAGTTTGCGAGTTTTGAATTTATGTTAAATTAGTATTGGAACTAGCTCAAGTAATTAGTATTGGAACTAGCTCAACGTAATCAACTTGAATCCCGATGCAGATAAAACTAATTTGATAGCATTTAGTTTTCTACAAGTCCTTAATTCCATTAAATAACCTAGTTACAAGATCTGAAATGTGAAACCCTTTTAAATATCTGACGCGTTTCAATACTTACCAATTGATACCCATGCTCAGTCCTTAAATGAGGAAATTTGGCGACTGTTCTTGAAGGATGCTTCTGCAATAGATATTTTCTTGCCATGAAAGACGATTCCCATTGATTCACAACAGATATCCACGGTGCGTCGTTGAGCTCCAACCATGTCAGAGCTTTAGAAGCTTCTTCACTTATCGAATTGCTAAGATTGCTTGACTCGATATTTTCTTTACGATGTTCAACTTCTTTCTTATGTCTTCGTCGGTCTGATTGCTTCAAATAATTGATCCGACTGAACAATCGTCCTCTAGGATTTCCTTTGATTTTGCGAACGAAGTAGGGTTCCTATGTGGTCAAAAAAAAAATCAGAACAAGAAGCCAATGATAACTAGAAAATAAGAAGAATGATTAGTAATTTCCATTTAATTCCAACTACCTTTATTGCTTATCTTGACAGATACGCGTATTTCGTCTACAATGTGCAGACTTCTTCAGTGTCGTGTACTAATACTCGACTCGACTTAGTACACGACACTGAAGAAGTCTGCACATTGTAGACGAAATACGCGTATCTGTCAAGATAAGCAATAAAGGTAGTTGGAATTAAATGGAAATTACTAATCATTCTTCTTATTTTCTAGTTACAGGTATTCCACTAAACAGCTCACACTCTCCATAAGCCAATGATATTATCACATAATATTACTCTTTTTTGAATACTTGAGTCACAATTTGTGCATAATCCTCAAGCACATCTAGCGTTGTTTTCTTTTTTTGAGTAACATGGAACCGAGCAATGACATCTACCACTAGCTTCTGACTGTGTTCAGTTAGGTCGAACTTTTCCGCATTATTTAGCAAATATTCTCCAGTTGCCGTTTGCAAGAGTAACGATTTGAAAGTGCCTATCGTTAGAAAGCCAGCCAACAGATGGTTCCGTTCCTATAGAAACATAAACAGACATCAATAATCACTCATTCTTCAACACTAAACAAAAATATATTTTTTCTTATGTTTTAGAGTTCAACAGCTATGTTTTAAAAACTCGTATGTAAAAACTCTGAACTTATAGAGGTTTCAATGTTTATTCAAAACCAAATGCATCATACCACTTTTTGAAAACTCATCCATAACTTGTAAGTTAAAAAATAGTAAACAGAAAACTTTGAGTTGTTTTTAAAATGGAATCGTTTGTAGATCATTTATTTGTTGTGTTAACGATCAGATTGTTTTGACATTATGCTGATCAGATCAAAACAATTGCCAACAACGAGAACCAAAATAATATTTCTGGATTAGTTAACAGAAAAGGATGAATCTACTGATTATAAGACACTCGTTGGATATGATTTGAGTAACCTGAGAGCAACAAATTAGAAGAGCCTTACTTGGAACGAAAATAATCACCTCGACCGTAAATTTTTCAAGACATACAGAACTTTCGCAATTTACCTGCATCATTGGGTAGAGAAGACTTCGCTAAATCAAATGCGGCAGATGGTTTGCCCGGGAGTGATAATATTAGGCGTCATTGTTTTTTTTTACGTTTCCAATCAAGTCTTTCTGACATGTTACTCTAGAAGCGATTGGCTGCAATTTTCAGCCCTTGATTATTAAAATCAAGCAAGAATTTTTGTTGAATAGTAACAACTTTGACGATACATAGTGTAATGTTAATGCAGTAATTTTAAAAACACTTTTCAAATTATGAATATGTATTGATACCTGAGCTATTTCGATGAGTGGAGGAGGCAAAGGAGACACTGTTTCTTTGTCCGGTTTCACTTGTGATGTATATGTGATGTAACTGCACTACTTGATGCTTCTGGGCAGAATTCTAATTGGGACCGTTCTTGCGATATAAGAGCCTCCTGTTTGATTGTATTTTCGAGCAGGATCTCTTTCAACATTCCTGTCTCGTTGCCAAGATTGACGGTCTCAAAGAGCGGATCATAGCACAATTCCTCTGAAGATTCATAACCTGTAAAGTTTGATAAATGTTGACTTTCCGCGAACACCCAGGAAACACTGGACTGTGCATTGGTGACCGTTTCCGCTTGTAGAGTTGTCGTCACTTGATTTTCAGGGTCAATTTGTTGATCCGACAATAAGTCAACATTGACTAGTTGAATATTTTCCAACCCCTGTGATAAAAACAAACCTTTTAATAGAATCTTCTAAATTATATGAAAAATAAACATACGTTCCGGATGCGCCAGTCGTGTATTAATGGCCAAATAAGTTGAAACTGCCAGCCCCGGGGCCAGTTCTCCTTCGATTTTGACAAAGTTTTCAAAATCTCCTCTTCGGTACCAATTAGTAATTCTTCGAGTCCAATTCCACAGTCTGTTTATAAAAAACGATTATAAGAATGAAATTATCGTTGATCAAATATTATATTGAATGCACTGAAAACAGAAGCAAATAACGGCAAGTCAGCAAGCAATTCTTTTTCCGACGCCATATTGAAATTTGTCAATCTACAGGTATGCAAAATGCGTAAAAATGAGATTCATAAGCTGACTTATAACCATAATAGTGTTGTTTGTAAACAAGTTCAGTAATGCTGAGTATGTCATTAGTCATGTCTTTTGACTAACATAAGAGTCTTATGAAGCCCTGATAGAATGTGTTCATAAGTTCAATCTTATGTAAATCATGCGTGATCTTTGCCTCAGTGTAGTTGTGAGGCTTCCATATTTTTTACATTGGTATCACTCACACACCTCAACCGATTATTACTTCACCTCGGTTCCCCAGCTTACACGCTAAGCTCAGTTTACCCATAATCGCAAAAAAATGCACATACTCATTTATGGGTAAAGTTGACTTTACCCATATATGAGTAAATTTGTATGGAAAAAAATACTCAAATATGGGTAAGTAGTATTGTACCCATAAATGGGTATGTGCACTTTTCGCAATTATGGGTATTCTTCACCCATATTTAGGTAAACTGAACTTAGCGTGTAGAGTACATTCAAGACGAGTGACGCTATGTTCATGAAAATTACTATTGTTGAGTCAAAACTTAATTTCAATTTCTGAAAACGATACTCGAAAGCGTGTGAAGAATCATTTGATGAGAAAATGGTGAATTTTTTTTTAATCGCATCCCGCGTACTGGGGGAGTTGGACCGTCTCTATCGCATCAGTGCTTCGATAAATTGATGAGGTTATCATCACGTCCACCATACCATAGTGGTAGAGTGCCCTTCTAGCGTACTGGGAGGTGTAGGATCGATTCCCACCGATAGGCAGTGAAATTTGTTTTCACCATTTTCTTAACATACGATCACACATGTTCTTAGCTTTCGAGTATCATTTTCGGAAAGCAGTAAGAAACCAGTTTTAACAGGTTTCTTACCCGTTGGGAACGAGGATTAGTATGGGACTGACATATGATCGCTGTTCCAATGAATTATATTCAGGGACCCTGGATTGAATGGAGTGACGAATTGTGTCGAAAAGATACTAAATTTATTTTATTATGGAGAAAATCGAAAAAAAGTATATTTTTCTCACCTTTGACTCGGAATAAATAACAACATGTATTTACACGGCGTGGTAGCTGTCAAAAGTACGCACCTTTCTCAAGTAATACGTGAAAAAAGCTGAAATACCTAATGTAAACAATGACTGAACGTCGAATGTTTGAGATCTAGTTTATAGGAATTGCATGACAATTTTAATAAATTTAACTTTTCATGCAATTCATGAATACTATTTGTGTACAAATATGCATACTTATAATACTACGTCATATAAATATTTACATATTGTTTTTTATTCCGAGCCAACAGTGAGAGACATACATGTTTCGGTTATTTCACTACTAAAATAAATTCACTTACTTCTGGACACAATTTGTCATCCTATTCAATCTAGAGTCGATTAATATATGCTATTGAAGGGACCATCGAATCAACATATAGAACAAGATAAGCCTAATTATCGACTTCAAGGGACCGAGATATCCATCGACACATAGAAAAAAGCGGTCACATATCGTGATATAGAACATCGTGGTATGGAGAATCAACTGTAATTTATTTCGACATTATCGTCACTCTTTTTAAAAGCACTTTACTCATCTCATCGTAGTGATTGTGGTTGAGGGAGCAGCGCAACTCCCAGTGCAAGAAAACAGAAATATAATCTGATTGTTTTTATTTCCCCCTTCATGATAATCGCAAATTTTGAAGGGGGGGCTGACAAAGGAGAAAAATAAGATTTTTCCCGGCCTAATTACCGCAAATCCTCCTTAGCAACGTCTCACAGAAGTTGTTGGGATCTTTTCTTATGTCAGGCTGACTATTGTTGTTATAGATTTTTATTTATATATTTTGAGACTTCATTAAAGTAGTCCGTCAGTTGAAACGCGTAAAAGTAAATAAAACAAATAACTAATAAATTCCACTGAATTACTGTTGAAGATGTTCTCATCCAAATGGTAAATCGACTATTGTATTTAATGTACTTAAGTCGATTCAAAATTAATATAGGATTTTACTGAATCGTAATAAAAAAGCATAAACTTCTACGCTTCTAAAAAAATAAGAAATATCATCGAAATGTATCCTTAACTACCACCAAAGCATAAACTAACAAAATTGCGTTATTCCCTATGATAATGGGACTGTTACGTATTTATGGACATTGCTGGTACTTAAACTTGCAGTACAGTATTTGTTAATGGCTAATTGTTTGTCAGGTGTCTTTCTGCCTATAACCAATATGTCTTCATTTTAAAATTATTGTACTATAAGCTGCGGAAATATCACCGATCGAGAATTTTTTCAACCGTCCTGTACTCGCGATTTTTGATTTATTACTAGGACAGGACATACTATCGTTCTGCCGCACTGTGTATCATGATATTATGTATGGGGAAAGCCTGTCTCATATTCCTTACACCTCTCCCTTTTTCGCCGCACAATGGCACTAAAAATGGTCAAAATATGCTACAGTAATATGTATGGTAAAATAGATCCAAGCGAGCGTGTATAATATATGTATGATACATAAATTCATCCAATTAAATTAATCATTTTTTAATCATTGTAGAATAGTCTCTTAATTGAATAGCACATCACATCACAACAACTTTAGGAAATGCTGAAAAACCTCCCTTCCCGCTTGACACGTATTTTAGCTCTTATTATTTAATATTGCTTGTCACACTTTTCATAATCCCCTGTTCGCTAAAAACGTAAATTATTTGGCTTCAATCCTACAGTGAATCCCAAAAACAATCTAAAAAAAAAAAAAATATTTTGACCATAAATCAATCTCAATATGCCGCATCGGTCGTAAATTGTGCCTCGTTTTTGCTTGCTCCGTTGTGTGCTCCGTTCCTCTCTTGGAAGAACAAAGGCACGGGCGATACAAAGCTGTGTATAATCATTGAAGCCGGTGCTCAGCGATCATCATCGATCAGTGTGTACAATGGACAAGTATGGATCATTGCTTCGAGCATTCAGACAGTGCAACAACCACCGAATATTCAGGTTCTGTTACGGTTACTGAATCTGAACGAATTTGCGATTCTATGTTCGCGAACGGGTGGCAGTCTGACACACTATTGTTCAGTAGGGTCATGAATGATTTCCAAGCCCTGCACTGAGGTACCTCGAGAGAGTAGATCAGCTGGATTATGTTGTCCTGGTACGTGATTCCATGCGCAGTCCTCAGTAGCTAGTTGAAGTTTTGAAACCCGGTTAGCCACAAAAGTGGTCCAAGTCGACGGTGGAGATTTGAGCCAGCTAAGCATCGTTGTGGAATCAACCCAGAAGAAGGTCTCATATTGAATGTCAAGCAACGAAGCGAGTTTTTCATAAAGTTGAGCTGCCATCAACGCGCTACACAGCTCAAGACGTGGGATGCTTTGTCGTTTTAAAGGGGCTACCTTTGATTTAGCCGTGAGAAGGGCAACCTTTGTCTTCCCAAAATCGTTGGTTGAACGAAGGTAGGCACAGGCCCCATATGCTACTTCCGAAAAAAGATGCAATTGGATGGATGTTGGATTTTGTATCAAAGTACAGCGCTCTATACGAAGGTTGCTTAGAAGATTAAGTTGTGAGTAGTATGCATGCCAATGTGTCTTAACTGCCAGTGGTAGCTCCTTGTACCAATTCCAGCATTTACCATCCTCGTCTTTCAGGGTCCATAACGATTGCATAAAAAGTTTCGCCTTAGTGACCACTGGACCCACTAGACCAAGAGGATCGAAAAGACGAGCAATGTGTGAAAGTGCAATTCGCTTAGTTAATGACTGGTCGGTATCGTTGAAAAGGCTTATTTTATAACGCATAGAGTCCGTTGCTGGCTCCCAGTGCAGGCCGAGGGTTTTAAGGCATTGGTCGCGGGTGAGATCTACAGATGATACAAGCGCACGACGCCTTCAAGTACCTGCAGTTCGTTCGACGCCCATTTGCGAAGCTCGAAGCCTCCCTTTTTTAGCAGGGCGTTAAGTTGGGTGCGGAGCTGGATGGCTTCTTCCACAGTTGTTACTCCAGGAAAAATATCGTCCACGTAGAAGTCAGTTTTTAGGACCGCGGCTGCCTGGGGAAAATGTTTACACTCATCGTTGGCCAACTGCTTCAGTACTCTTGTAGCCAAGTATGGCGCACTAGCTGTGCCATACGTTACCGTTTTCAGCTTGAAGGTCTGCATAGGTGTATCGCGAGTCGTTCTCCATACTATACGCTGGAGTGAAGTGTCTCGTTCTTCCACGAGGATTTGCCTATACATTTGTTTGATATCGGCAATAATCATAATGGGCCGGGTTCGTGATCTCATCATAATCGAGCGCAGATCCTGCTGTACAATAGGACCCACCATTAGAGCGTCATTCAAGGATGGGCCCCAGGTGTTTTACATGATGCATCATATACTACGCGCAACTTTGTTGTGGTGCTTTCGTCACGAACCACAGCGTGATGTGGTAAGTGATAACAAAGTGTAGGTGGATGCTCATGGTCAGTCACTTGCTGCATATGACCAAGAGCTTCGTATTCAGTCATAAAAGTTTGGTACTGTTCTCTAAGAGTATCGTCTCGATTGAGCCTGTTCTCCAGCATATGTAAACGTCTAAGTGCAGTACGTCGATTATCGGTCAGCTTAATCAGAACATCTTCTTTGGTGGGCAAGCGAACGCAGTATCGTCCTTCGGGTGTGCGGTGGACATTCTGTTGGAAGTGGGATTCACAAGCCGCTTCTTCAACTGAATAACAAGTGGATGAATTTTCGTTTTCAAGGATCCAGAACCTTTCCATTAGATGATGAAGGTCGCTGATAGTGGCCAAATTCGCTACAACTGGTTCCGCAGATTGTACAGGGTCACCTTTGCCCGACACAACCCAACCAAATACGGAATTTATTCATTTTGGTTGGTCATCTCCAAGGTGAATCCTTCCTGCAAACTTGAAAATATCGAAAAATATCTCCGCACCTAGGACGATATCGATTTTGCTGGTTTTGTGGAACGATGGGTCAGCGAGTTCTATCCCAGGTGGAACCTCAAACGAATTAGCGTTAACGGAAGTTGAAGGAAGATCTATTGTAACTCTTGGCATTATAAGAAAGTTCAATGAAGTAGAGTATTGGCACAGCGAATTGTTGAGCGGAGTTGGAAGCGAGCTTGTGTTGTTGATTGACAGATTCCGACGATCGGGCACCACAATTTCTGACGATGCCCTTTGATTAGTTGAGAAAAGGAATGCGTCATGAAGCAACATTCGCTGCCGGAGTCTAAAAGTGCACGAGCCAGGTGCTCTGTGCCATTATCATCGACAAGTATGATGATTGCAGTTGCTAATAGGACGCTTTTACGTTGGTGTGCCAATAAGTTTAGAGCGCCGTTGACGGTGGCTGATAGTGACACGGAGGGTTGCTCGTTTGGGCATTTCGGTGATGGTTGTTTTGGTTGCATGTTCTCTGCTGCCTTCAAGCGGTTGAAGTTTGAACATCCATTGGCGCAGAGCTGCGAATGATGACGATCTCGGCAGTGTCTACAGGTGCTACTAGAAGAACATTCACGAACTTGATGACCCTTTCTTAAACAATTGCGGCATAATTGGTGCTTTCGAACTTCTTTCTCTTTGTCCTCCGGTGCGAGCTTGGAGAATGTAGCGCATTGATACAACGGATGATGCTCGTTGCACATGACACACTTTCGAAGATTGGATGAAAAGGCTCCGTGGCTAACGATCGACCTCTGCGTTGGCTTCTTCACATTGATTGATGCAGTGCTTTCAACGGGCTTCCGATTGTTTCGAGGAAATTAACACGTCTCTGAATAAACGTAGTTATGTCTTGGAAGGAAATCGCTGCTAGTGTCGAAGAAAATTCCTCCCAGTCCCGTCTTGTAGTTGAATCCAGCCTGATGCTGAGCATTCTTATGAGAATCACGTCCCAATACTCGGTTTTTTCGCCAAGTTGCTTTAAAACTTTCACGTTTGCCTAAAATCTTTCGACTAGTGTTCGCAATTCCGTAGCAGATTCACGTCTCAGCGATGGAAATTCAACCTCTTCTTCAACCTTCTTCAACCTTGCAGGATTTTGGTAATGATTTTCCAAGAGAGTCCATGCAACTATGTAATTATTCGCATTTATCGTAATAGTTTGGATTAGTTTTAAAGCGTCTCCAGCGAGAGAAGAGCGAAGGTAATGAAACTTCTGTATATTAGAAAGTTCATGAGAGGTATGTACTAACGAGACAAATAAGTCATGAAAGTTCATCCAATTGTCTAGATGGCCGCTGAACACCGGCAGTTTAACATCGGGTAATCTCCCGTGGGAAGAGTGTGTGCCAACATGACCAGTAGGATTATTGAACAGAGGTGATAACGGTGGTGTGGGAGTCTTATTCACAGATAGCAAAAAACCCTTTACCTGGAAATAGCAGGATTCAAATTCAATGCGTTTCTTGAGTTGACTGTCGACATTGCTCTCATCCAGCGATTCTAGCTCTGCTTGCACTAGATGTTCCAGTCGAACAGGTACTTGACAAGCATAACCGTCCACAAACTCCTTTATCTGGCTGAACGATGCTAAAAGGCTCTTTTGGCGAGTCTTTAAAGTTTTTAGGCGACGATCCGTTGACATGTTGGGTTCTGAAAACAACAGACCAGGAAGCACAACTCGGGAGAGATAATAAGATTGGAATGATAATCACCTTTGATAGGCAATTATGTGCCTTAAATGAATCCAATCTGCGGCGAGTACGAACGAAAGAGTTCCCAGTACAGTACAGCGAAACAGGAACTACGGTGTCTTTGAAGAATTGTCGTGGTAGGTTGATTCCTTCTGGTCTCACAAATCCAGAGAAAGATAGAAGGCGAGTTTGACTGTTGTCTAAGTGACCGAATTTACGCTCTTTCACGATTCAGTAACAACGATGACTCCAACGGTGCGTCGTGCAATGCAATAGGCAATAGCATCAAGCCAGGTAGGATGACGGTCCTGGAAGCGACAGACCAGGAAGCACAAAACGTAATATTTGAAGATATTGGAATATCAATAACCTTTTACAGACAATTTCGTACCTTGATCGTATCTGGTTACAGGAACAAACAGCTGCTGAGATATAGTTGGTGCAGATTGACTCAAAATACGTGAACCAGGAAAGATGACGTCTTACAGATGAACGTGTAGCCGGATATACGGAGTTCTACGTACATCCGGCTCGAAGGACCAATGGTGATAGTAGCGGAAAGCAATGGACTATTTCTGCTTAGCACTGGATTTCTTTCTGGTTTAATGGTAGCACGGTAGCACTTTCTCCTTTACTTCCACGTGCTCTTCGTAGTTGTACGGGTAAAGTCACAATTCACTTCATTTAGTTCTTGAATTTATTTTCTCAATTCACTACATCACAAGATAGATTGGTTCATATTATTTCACTTTATTAATTTAACGATATATTTGAATTTTCTTACTGCTAGCAAACTTAACTTTAACGAAATTAACTGAGCACTTGGTTGGAGTCTTGGTCGTAGATCGGGATAAAAAGAGGTCTGCTATTACTGCAAATTGAGCTTTTATAGCTTAGAGAACGGAAGCAAAAGGAGCTCACCATAAAACTATGCGTTTTCTCTTTCCTCCGGCTATCGATGTTCGACGAACGAGGGATCTCTCAGATTTTAGCGGAGACGACTCACAAGCAGATGGCGCATGGTGATCGAATATTCCGTCATATACGAACAATAGGCATATTTACAACATACAGTATGGATTTCGTCACGGAAGTAGCACAACTGTTGCTATAACTGAACTTGTTGATCAAATTCTGGAAAAAATTGACTCCAAGTGTTATGTAGCAGCATTATATGTGAATTTAAAGAAAGCGTTCGATACATTGAATATACTGATGTACTACTATGTAAATTAGACCATTATGGAATCAGAAGCATTGCAAATGATATAATTCGTAGCTACTTGCAGAATAGAACTCAGCTTGTAACATATGATGAGGAAAATAGTTCCTTAAGACCATTAACAACTGGGGTACCCCAAGGGAGTAATATTGGTCCCCTATTATTCCTAATTTACATAAATGACATAATTAATACTTATCTTATTGGCATTCCCAGACTTTTTGCCGATGATGCAGCTCTGTTTTATCCTCATGTCTATGCAGGTTCAATAATAACTAGTATGGAAAAAGATCTTCAAATTCTCCAGGATTATTTTCATGATAACTTCCCGCATAACGAAAAACAATTTGCTACATAGTCAAAACTATATTTCGAATGTAAGATATTTAATCACATTATATGTTATTGTTATGAAATAGTTTAATCTCGTTTTCACCAAACAACCTTTATATTAACACATATTGTTAATGTATGTAATATTGTCATTGAAAGATTTTTTATTGTCTGCACTGGGTCTGGATTATATACCAACTTTTTGGCATAGAGTACAGCAAAACATTTTGTTCGTGAAAACTGATATTTTTATTTTTGGTTACCTAACTTAACTTAAGCATATTGTTATTTAGCCTTTACCATCTGACATATTGTTAAAACTATAAAGGAGATTGTTAGTTTATAGTTTTCAACTATAAGGGTAAGTGTCGTAATAATAACGGAAACGGTCGTCAACAATAAGGGAAATTGTCCAGGAATGGTTTGTGATTATGCGGGTTACTCTCATTGAACTTGCAGGAAACGTCTGTGCAATCAAGCTTGATTCATTGCTTCCACAGATAGAGATCATTCAAGAAGCTATTAGGGAATTTTTCAAATTTAATTCGCCCCGATAATTGGTGCAAAAGGCACACTTACGATCGTTGAATTTCGTTGGTAGGTTATCCAATGTGCATGTAGTTTAAACGTATCCCCACATTATTAAAAGCGTGATATAGAGCTAGGTAGACAATAGTTGGTTTTTTTCATCTCCGTCCGTCTCTATTCCATACCCATTCGGTATAGGCAGCCTGTGAGGGCGCTTCATCTCATTAGATTGCTTGTTCGATTGCATGCGTAAAGGTTTTTTTTTGTAGTTCTTACGGACCGCAAATTGGGTCATTTTCATTTATATATTTTTCGCTCTGAGGCTGACAGGCGGTTTCTGACATGAGTATGGATAGAGGGTACCAGACAGATATGTGTGTCACTTACTTGACCTTTGATGATATATGTTTTGAGCTGGAGATAAAGAATATGTTAGGGTGGAAAGAACGAAGCCTAAGTGTAAACAGCAGAAAACTCAAGAACGCTTTACGAGAGGAAGCGGATGGGCTTGTTCGTATTTTCTCCTATAACCGTAATCCAGAAATGGAAATTTTGGTTCGCAGAGAAAAATTAGGGCATACACGGTGTTCAATAAGTTCGAATACAAGTTTTCATCATTGCGTAGGTATGCGCCATGTACATATTCTGCATTGGTATTGGTGTCAGCTTTAGCTTCATTCATACGCTACCGAATGTGCGCGGTGTTGACATTCTGTTAGTTGTTGTTTGTTTGTTACGCGCGATGAAAGAGTATCGGGACTTCGTAATTAAGCGTTTTTTGAACGGTGAGCGACCCGGCGATATATTCCGGCTGCTGAAATCGCATGGGGTCAAGCGGAACTTTGTCTACACGACCATCAGGCGATACCGGGAGACGTCCTCGACCAATGACCGTGCGAGATCCGGTCGGCCGCGTTCAGCGAGGACGCCACGGGTCATCAAGATCGTGAGGGAGCGAATTCGGCGCAAAAAGAACCGCTCAATCCGGAAAACGGCTGCAGATCTCAACGTTTCCATTGGAACCGCTCACACCATACTCACCAAGGACCTTGGTTTCAGGCCTTACAAAAAACGTAAGGTCCATGGCGTTTCGGAGGCTACCAGCAAAAAGCGGTTGGATCGAGCTAAGAGGATCCTCTCTCGGCACGCTGGTCAGGAGTTTGTTTTTTCGGACGAGAAACTGTTCGTGCTGCAGCAGCCGCACAATGTGCAAAATGACCGGGTGTGGGCGCCATCGAGGGACAGCATTCCTGAATCCAATATAAACATCCCTCGGTTCCAAAGTGCCGCGTCGGTGATGGTTTGGGGGGCAGTATGCAAACGTGGTAAGCTACCCTTGGTGTTTATTGAAAAAAACGTCAAAATCAACGCGGCGTACTACAAAACTGAGGTTTTGGAAAAGGTTGTTGCCCCCAGTCTCCGAAGCCTCTACGGCGATGAGCACTACGTGTTCCAGCAGGACGGTGCACCAGCCCATACGGCAAATGTGGTTCAAGCCTGGTGTCGGGACAATTTAACCGACTTTCTGGACAAAACTTTGTGGCCTCCCAGCTCCCCGGACTTGAATCCTCTCGACTTTTTTGTTTGGTCCTATATGATGGCGAAGCTGAACGAATACAAGGTCAGCACTTTCGATCATTTCAAGACGGTAATTCTCAAAATCTGGGACGAAATGCCCATGCAGTCCGTGCGTGCCGCCTGCGACGCGTTCGAGAAACGTTTGAAGCTCGTTAAGGAGTACAAAGGGGGGGGGGGGGGGGGGGTCATTCCAAGAGAAATGTTGTAAACGTTCCTTGTAAACATAGCTTTCAATAACATAAATCCAAAAAATAAAAAAATATGTTTTCATTTTTTTAACAAATTTTGAAAGTGTATCCGAACTTATTGAACACCGTGTATATGGAATGATCTTCGAGAACGTTCTTTAGATCCATTGTTATATATATATATATATATATATATATATATATATATATATATATATATATATATATATATATATATATATATATATATATATAAGTTATGCTATTTCCAATCTGGTTAGCATAAAAAAATAAATTTATTAACGATTTTTACTTATCGCTACAACATCACACTTAGAACTAACTGATATTTCGATTTTCTTCACTTTTTATTAACTAAGTCTGCTGAATCGGCATTCCTCCATGTGGCGTGATTCCGGTGAAACCTTTGTCCGCATGCTTGGTAATTCTCGCGCGTGTCATCATTTTATCCTTATGCGCGTGCAATGGGCCAAGCACGGTTGGTTGTTTTTGCTATGGGCTCGGGTGGAACTATTGGTGTTGCATCTCTATGGTGGTGGCGGGAACCGTCATAACGTCTCCCCCCTAAGTGTCAAGCGTCCTCGATTGGCTTGTTTGACCCTTTCGTAAGAACGAACCTCGGTGCGGGAAAGAGGGATTCTGTCAGGCCGATTGTCCCATCCTTTGAAACGGTTGCTGTCTTCTGGGTGTTGCCCAATGGATTGATGTCGGGCTTTCTTTTGGTCTTTTGTAGAGTGATGGTATCTTCCTTCTGGACTTGATAAGGTTGACTTCTGGTTGACTTTTTGAATCTACGAATGCAGAATATGGTTAAGGGTAAAAAGACAATGGAGGCAATGGCTATTCCTCCAAGTGTCTGGGAGCTGGTCATGTGAAATTTAAGTCTTTGAATTTCCTTTAAATTATCGAGATTCATTTGGTGTATCTCGTTGATGTCGGTCTTCTGTTTAATAATTTCGATCTCTTTGCCGAATATTGGTGTGAGATATTCGTGATGATTTATGATTTTAGTATTGCTTTTGAACGTAAGATTCTGCACTGTAACTGTGCAGTTACCTGTTTCGATGATGGTTGGTACGGAAATTAGTTGAGACTCTCCACATGAATCCTGGATTAATACTGCTTTGTATGTGTCGATGAGAATGGTACCAGTGCTGATTTCCTTGATTATTGGTTGGACTGGTTGTTTGTACATCGGGCATTTAGCTTTCTGATTAGTTAGGATGTTGAAGATACATTCGTCGTTTACTGGGAAGTTATTATTACAGATGAAACACTTTTCGCTCTGCTCATAGAATGTCTGTTGATTGTAAGCCACATAGCGGATGCTCGTGTCGATCCTCGTTCCATTTACGTTGACTGGTTCCAACTGCATCAATGTGTACTGCTTCGGTTCAATTATGGGAAGTTTGACAATTATAATGATGTGATTGTTTTGTAACGAAACAACTGATTGTACAAATTTATAAATTTCATCTTCAAACTTTATGCCAATTTGTTGATTTTCTAAGAATTTCCAAATATAGTCTTTTTCATTTATACCAAGAATATTTTTGTTCAAGCTATTGGTTTTCGAGAAAGCGACTTGTTCTTCCAAGTCTTCCAAAGTTTTTATAAGAATATCAATGTTTAAAATTAAATTGATTAATTCTAGGTCTTTCCTAAGTGCTGTGTTCTGCATCTGTACGTGTTCTTTAATGGATCTAAGAGTTTTTGAAACTTTGTTAATAGTAGTTTGTAAAACATTATTGATTTTTATTTGTTTAATTTGATTGTCAATGATTTTGTTGCTGTTAAGTTCTAATGTTTCTACATTTTGATTAATTAAATCCAAATCTTCTTGATCGGGATTACCTGCTATTAATTTAATTACTTTTCCTAGTGCGTTAAAAAGTCCTCTTTTGACGCGTTTTGGGTAAAATCCTAACAATTTTTCGTATGCTTTCTTGATTTTGAATTGCAGTGTTTGTTCTAAGTGATCCGATATGTTAATAGTATTTGCTAAATTCTCAATGTAAACAATATTTTGTTTTATCTCATCTAAATTTACCTTATGAATTATTCGTTCGTACCCTGTTTTAATGTGTACTGCGTCCAATTTAATCGTCAATAGTCCGTTTCTTGTCGATACGTCATGATAGATGGATGCTGAAGTCCATTGAATGAGTCTGAAATAAGTAGGAAAATTTATTCTTTAACTCTATTTTTGTGAATTTTAACGCCATATGTGTCTTTAAAAGTGAGTTCTTCGTTTTGCATTACTTTTGAAATCTTGTATGGATCTTTGTCCTTTGTGATACGTTGGTTAACTTTTACGTAAATGTTTTGTCCTGGTTCTAACTCCTTAGGTGAGCTTTTGGCTTTGTTTTCTTTTTCAACCTGTCTTTTACGTTTTTCCATTTGTACTTTTATGGCGGATTGAACTTTGTTATAATTTTGTAAAATTTCGTCCGTACTTGTTTCGTTCTGATAGTTAAAAATTACGTGTTTTGGTTTGAATCCAGTCGTTGAGTGGATTGTATTATTGTAAATATCTACGAATATATTAATTTTGTCGAAAAATTCCAAATCTTTGTATTTTGTGTTAAGAGTCCTATATAATTCAATAAGCGTCGAGTGGAATCTTTCCACTATTCCGTTCGAGCTACTCGAACTAGCATGGTGGATTTCAATGTTTAAGTCTTGCATAAATCCAATAAAGGCAATGGATGTCAAACTTGGTTCTTGGTCACTAACTATTGTTTCTGGTCTGCCAAAAACTCTGATGTGTTCTGTGATTGCTCTTTTAAGGTCTACAATTGTCCTCGATTCAAGAGCGATGACGTTTGCAAATTTAGAAAAAGCGTCTACAATAGTTAGCATTTTTCTTCCGTTCATGAAGAAAATGTCTACATGAACTTTTTCGAATGGTTTTCCCGCGGTATTGGTTTTTTGTATTAATTTTGGAGGTTTTCTGTCGTACTTACATTTTTTGCAAGTAGGACAGTTATTTATAAAAATTTTGACTTTCTTATCGATTTCAGGAAAAAAATAATCCAAAAGTATTTGAGCCTTATTCTCTTTCATGCCTCTGTGTGCGTACTCGTGAATTTTGCGTATGATTTCGTCCTGCTCTTCTGATAGCCTTACATCCTGGAGTAGTACCTGTGAAATAAATAGCTTGAAAATTTTGTTGTGAGAAAAGTGTTTTCTATATGTTTCCTGAATTAATTGTGTTAGATGTAGGGGGCAATAAATACAATTCACACCGTTTGGAGTTAATTTTTCTTTGAAAATAGTAACTATATCTTTTTCATTGTATTCCGGTTTTGAGATAGTGAACCTGTGAAATTTTGGAAAAATTTGCTCATGAGCTTCCACGTCTATGGGAGAAATTTTGAAAATTATTTGATTCTTGAATGAGTTTGTCGGTTTTTCCGTTGTCCAAATATAATGGTCGTCACTTGTGTCTGCCGAATGAATTGTCGCTCCGTCGCTTTCATATTCGTCTTGGGTGTCTTCTGTACTGTCTTGGCTATTGGAATTTATCTCAGTTTGATGTTTTCCGTCGACTATTTGAAAATTTAACTCGTCATCTAGAAAATAGTCGTCGTCGTCTGATTCTAATAGTGAAGCGTCAACGTCATCCGTTTTGGTATCTTTTTCCGTTTCATCGGTAGTCTGATTATTGTTAATTTGTTGTCTTGACTGAACTGTGCGCATTGACACATCTCCGTCATTTGTTTGTTTTGAAACTCTCCATTTATCTGAGTTTTGATGATTCCTATTGAGAGGTGTTTGACTTTGCGAAGTATGCGGAGTTATCTTTTTCTCAAAATTATTCGTGTTTTTCATTGATGTATATTCATTTCTAAAAGTATTTGCTTTTGTTGTTTTGACGTCTGTTGTTTGCTTATTTAGTTTCTGTCTATACGCAGCATTTGAGTACTGCATCGTTATGGAATACGCATCCTCAAGTGATTGCGGTCGATAACTTCTGACATGCATGGATAATTCGTCATTTAGTCCGTCGACAAATCGTGTTAATGACATGAGGCTTATTAGGCTGTTTATAGCTTTTGTGGATGCTTTATAATCGTCCATTAAAGCTGCTGTGGCTTTAATCGAGGTGTCTATTTTCTTCACTTGATTATAGAATTCTGTAAGTGTTCTCTTTCCTTGATTTATGTAGAATAATGATTGAATATGAGACGTCAAATCTCTTCTGTCTCCGTATGAGTTTAAAATTATTTCCTTAATTTGGTCCCAGTTGTTTGGGTTACCTGCTGCAATTAATATCTCCTTCGCGTCACCTATAATTTTATTTTTAACAGCTCTTACCAACTGGCTGTAGATGGGTTGATTAGTATAAGCGTTGAAGAGTGCAAGAGTATTTTCTGCATCTTCCAACCAAGCGTGAGTTTCTTTTTTATTGCCCGAAAAAGTTGCTAAGTTTTTAATAGGATCCGGTGTTCGGAATTGGAGAAATGGGTCCTCGGCTTTTGATTTCATATTTCTAATTTGCCCGATCAACTCATTTTGATTGTCGGTTAGTGTTCTTATGTGTTGGAGTAAACTTTCAACCGTGATCGGTTGTTGTGGTGGAACCGGTCGAGGAGCCTCTTCTAGGTCTGGGTCTTCCGGTCCCAGGTCTGGCATTGGAACAGGTGAAATTAAATCACGATCCATTTTGCTCAAAAATAAATATAACTAATTCGTTCTGTGGTGTAATTTGCCTACGCTTTTCGATTGCAGGGCAAAATTAAATCTGAGGCAGGAATTATGCTTCACAATGCACTCGCGGGTCTGTTTTTCTAACGTTGTATGTTTTGCTTGCGGCTTTCCGCTCGCGGGGAATAATGAAATTTGATGCAAGAGTTGTTATATGTTCACAATGCGCTTGCTGTTCGTGGCACTTTCTTCTTTTTAGAAAATAAAATGCGTTTACTTACAAGAGAATGATGATCATCTCCTGGAGTCCAAGTGAGTTTCCTCTAATGGGGTGGGTTCTGTGTGTGGATCCTTCCTCGCTCTAAACCACTCAAACTGCGTGATGTTCCCTCAGCAGCGGTTTCCCGGTGATCTAGTTGTTCACGATGAACGTTGCTTAGTTAGCTTTCGTGCGGTCACTCAAGTAAAACTGTTCTTATATTCACTAAGTTCAGTTTTCGTCCAATGCTCACTTCACTTCACTGTCCTTATGTTCCCTAAGTCAGGAATGATCCGATTTTTGCACTAAGACACTTCTTGAATTGACACTTAGAAAATTTCTATGCACTTAATTCCACTACACTTTCCAAGACTGCGCCAGTTATGCTATTTCCAATCTGGTTAGCATAAAAAAATAAATTTATTAACGATTTTTACTTATCGCTACAACATCACACTTAGAACTAACTGATATTTCGATTTTCTTCACTTTTTATTAACTAAGTCTGCTGAATCGGCATTCCTCCATGTGGCGTGATTCCGGTGAAACCTTTGTCCGCATGCTTGGTAATTCTCGCGCGTGTCATCATTTTATCCTTATGCGCGTGCAATGGGCCAAGCACGGTTGGTTGTTTTTGCTATGGGCTCGGGTGGAACTATTGGTGTTGCATCTCTATGGTGGTGGCGGGAACCGTCATAACGTATATATATATATATATATATATATATATATATATATATATATATATATATATATATATATATATATATATATATATAT
This sequence comes from Aedes koreicus, assembly GCA_024533555.2. NCBI lineage: Eukaryota > Metazoa > Arthropoda > Insecta > Diptera > Culicidae > Aedes > Aedes koreicus. The sequence continues at coordinate 104,661 of JAHHFK020001561.1, forward strand.
ATATATATATATATATATATATATATATATATATATATATATATATATATATATATATATATATATATATATATATATATATATATATATATATATATATATATATATATATATATATATATATATATATATATATATATATATATATATATATATATATATATATATATATATATATATATATATATATATATATATATATATATATATATATATATATATATATATATATATATATATATATATATATATATATATATATATACAGCAATTCCATGAAAAAAAGTTATACGATCTCTCAGAATTTTATAATATTCGGTAGGATTGTTCAACATCGAAAAATATTAGACCCGTATTTTTTTATTTCGTTATTAGACTGGACCTTTCTGCGTTAGACTGGTCCAAAAAATCGTGATTTTTCAAAATCTTCAATTTTCAAAAATTTATAACTCCTAAACCGTTTAACCGATTTTAGTCATTTTTGGCCATTGTATTGGTATTTTTTTGAATTTCCAAGCAAAAATACGAAACCTTTGAATATATCAATTTTTGTATGAAAAAAATACAAAACAAATAGTTTTTCTTGAATTTGACTGCGAGGGGCCTCAACGACTCCTTGTTTTAGTATTTTTAAATGAAAGAGCATTCAATTTTACATAACATATCAAAAAATTGGAGATGTTCTGCGTGTCGTTTTGGAGATACAATTTTTTAAATAATAAATCATTACTCTTCATTTTATACATCACCCGCCTGTAGAAACGATGAAGATGCATGGTAGATTACCATGCGTCTCCATCCAATCAAACCTATGACTAATGAAATCTATGAGTTACTTACAAACTTAGTATAACATTCGAATCAGTCTTTAAGGCTTTCCGTTAACCACACAGACCAATTGCTATTTTTTGACGATTACCTTTTCAAATAAATAAGGCTTTAAAATTTCAAATATTTTTGCTTAGTGTAAGTTCCAAGAAAAAAACACTTTAAAGCCGCGCGACATGATGAACATGTTAAAAAATAAGAAAAACACTTTTATACATTTATTTTTATTTATTAAGTTTTTTCATAACAATTTTATACATTTTTCTTCCGTTGAAAATGAATTTTGTTTCACAATAATATACTCTTCGTTTTGAGGCTTAAAACTATGGAATGACTGAGTCCCTGAAATTTGCTTCACACGTGTGTAACGATTTTTTAATTTTCTTTCCATTTTATTATAGTCGGATTCCGAAAAAAATTGATAGTGTATTTTCGAGTCTGGCTTAGAAATAGCCCATGAATAAAGTTCTTCGGCCGTTGTTATGTGATGATCTTGCAAACTGGCTTTCGCAGCATTTCGTTTCAATACGCCTCCCAAAGCATCACAAGGGCCCTTTCCATGACAAGTAGCGAAAAAATTCCACTCGGCATCTATGCCAAAATCTTTTTGCATGTTGCACAAATTAAAAGCGGTCATTTTATTTTTGTATTGGCTTCCAGATCCATCTGAGAAGAAATAAATTTTCTCTAAACCTGATAACTTACTTTTTATGAACGCTATGCATTGAGTCAAAAAAAGACGCACTGCGACATGATTATGTTTAGTGAAATCAGCAATTGCAATAAAACTGGTAAACTTCAAATCATTTGATTCTTCATCTTTAAAATAAATAGCACAAGGGTGAATAGTACATTGAGCGTTTGCCCAATGAAAGCCTTGAACTGCATCCTGCACAACGAATGAATAATTCTCCGAAAAATCACAGATTATGATACACTCAGTAGCTTTTAAATTGTTTTTCACGTGTTTTAAATAGTTTGCCTGTCGCTCAGCTGTAAAGTTATGTGGCAATAAATTGAGTAATTTTTCTAAAAAAGTATCAATAAATTCTTGTGTGTCCATTTCAACTAAGTCCAAACTGCATCTTTCTGCTTGACGCCATTGTTTAAATTGTAATGATTCAACGTGACCGTTATTAAGAATGGTCATAAGTTCTACCGCCAAAATTTGCATTCCCGGACAATTTTCGCAACATTGCTGCCAGCAATGCTCATTTGGATTTTGACAAATTATTTTTGAAAACATATCATGGTAGGACTGAACACCATCTGGAAGTAATTGTTTACTTTGGAGTGTTTTAAAAATCAATTTAACGTTTTGGTGGTAAATGCAAACGCACACCGTATGCGTGCCACTTGTTCCTGCCAAAATGCAGTGTTTTGGACGGTTACTGGCGAACATCGAAAATCCAATCTTAATATCAGGATGAGTATTTTTAAATATGGAGTACGCCTCTTGCAAATTGCATAAAACTAACCTTCTTTGTATGTAGATCCTACCTTCTTCATTGTTGGATATCAAATAATCCCTTTTTCCCGGGCACACACGACTTATATCGTCGCTATTATAAAAATTACGAACACGCATTAGCGTTTCCTCTCCTAACGAAGCTCTACTAATCCTCTTTTTAGGCACTGACATTATTCCCTCCTGTTGTTGTAATACTTTCACTTGGTTGGCCATATATTGGGAAACATCAAACTCTTGCATAATCCTATATGTAGACCAACTTTTGGGCAGTGTGGTTAAAATCCTATACCGCTCATTGCTATCTTTTGTTTCCTTAAATTTATCCTTAAGCTGTGTTAGCATTTCATTATCGTCAGACAAAAACGTGTTATTGGTGGTACCGATCGATTCATAGCTGGTTGTTTCCAATGAGCCTGTAAATAAATATAACAAATTATTGATTAAAAATTGATTGATTGGAAATCATGCAAATAATTTCTATTTTATTATTTACTTTGGTAGGGAAAAGGAACAATGCCGGACGGTCCTGCAAGGGCAATTGTTTCGTGACTGGTTGCTTCGCACGATTCTAAAAGAATGTAAAAATAAAAATGTTCCAGTAACAATTGCAAGAGAAGAATTCAAATTAAAACAGAATTATATGAACTTTTATATAACATACCTGTAGTGCCTATACTGGATGGTCCTGTAATGGGTTCTTCGGTCATGGTATCAATGTGCTTATACAATTTCTTGTAGCAACTTTGACAAATGAAAGAGCTACTCTCATCAATTTTAACCTTTTTTTCCACAGCATGGTCGTACAATTTTGCGTTGATTTTTCTGGAACACGAACTCAACACCCAAACACTACAAATTGAACACTTACGTTTCATTTTACGATATTCTTTGATATAACTGTTCTGATATGATACTTTGTTTTCAACTGGTAACTTCTTACATAAATTTCCGTGTTTTATATGATGTTTATATTGTACCTACGATCAAGTGAAGTGAACTGCAGCCTAGACTACAATAGGTATTGAATTGTTTCTCGGCTATAGCGATCAGGTCTATTTGCAGACGGGAGCGAGTAGAGCGGAATTTCTAAAGCGAGAAAGCAACAGAATAACAGATAACGCAAGCGAGCGACGAGTATGAAATGAAAGAGATGTTGTTCACTCTGCTGCTTCTCCGCTTTAGAAATTCCACTCTACTCCCTCCCGTCAGCGAGTAGACCTGATCGCTACAGCCGAGAAACAATTCAATTCAATCTCACAGGTCGATAAACATTCTACATCTACAGTAGGTAGTCAATACGTATCAACGGTTCTTCTTTTAAATAATAATACCAATGCCCCTCTGTGTAACGAAAAGAATGTTAGGTAATCAAATTGTCAATATCTACCTAAAGTCTCATTAGTCTTAGTTGCTATAATATTATATAATTATGTCAAGTAAATATTATTTATTATATAATATTTACTTGACATTCTGTGACCTACTCATAGATTTCATTAGTCATAGGTTTGATTGGATGGAGACGCATGGTAATCTACCATGCATCTTCATCGTTTCTACAGGCGGGTGATGTATAAAATGAAGAGTAATGATTTATTATTTAAAAAATTGTATCTCCAAAACGACACGCAGAACATCTCCAATTTTTTGATATGTTATGTAAAATTGAATGCTCTTTCATTTAAAAATACTAAAACAAGGAGTCGTTGAGGCCCCTCGCAGTCAAATTCAAGAAAAACTATTTGTTTTGTATTTTTTTCATACAAAAATTGATATATTCAAAGGTTTCGTATTTTTGCTTGGAAATTCAAAAAAATACCAATACAATGGCCAAAAATGACTAAAATCGGTTAAACGGTTTAGGAGTTATAAATTTTTGAAAATTGAAGATTTTGAAAAATCACGATTTTTTGGACCAGTCTAACGCAGAAAGGTCCAGTCTAATAACGAAATAAAAAAATACGGGTCTAATATTTTTCGATGTTGAACAATCCTACCGAATATTATAAAATTCTGAGAGATCGTATAACTTTTTTTCATGGAATTGCTGTATATATATATATATATATATATATATATATATATATATATATATATATATATATATATATATATATATATATATATATATATATATATATATATATATATATATATATATATATATATATATATATATATATATATATATATATATATATATATATATATATATATATATATATATATATATATATATATATATATATATATATATATATATATATATATATATATATATATATATATATATATATATATATATATATATATATATATATATATATATATATATATACAGCGATTCCACGGGAAAAGAATAGAGTAGCAAATTTTGCTCACAATCCGATTTGTCCGATTTTGCTCAAAATCGCTTGGTATGTTCTTCATCGAAAATAATAAGACCCGTAATTTTTTTATTTTTTTATTAGGATGACCATGTTCGATATAGGGTTACCAGAAAAATCGACATTTTTCAAAAAAATTATTTAAAAAAAATCATAACTTCTGAACCACTGGGTCGATTTGCAATGTCTTTCTATGAATAGAAAGCTCATTTTTTTTAGTTTTTATTAAAAATATTGATTAAAATAATTAATGTACTTAAATTTGCTAAAATGGTCAAAGTATTTGTTTTTTATGATTTTCGAAATGTTGGACCACAACGACTATTTATTTTTATATTTTTTTTATCAAAATTCAAACATTTTTACATAACATATCAAAAAATCTCAAATGTTCATCGAGCCGTTTTTGAGTTAAATTTTTTTGAAAATTTCAAGTTTTTTGCCCATACACACATGGAATGAGCATCATTTTCCAAATTTGGCAACAAGCGCTGTCTGAGAGAATCTTGGGAGGTCGGAATTGGCCACAGGGTCGGGATTGGACCAGGCTCCGCTATATTAAGGAATTGGAGCTCAAATCTCAAAGCTTTAGACTACAAGCAAGGGTTTTCTCAGATTACCTTCAATTAAAACTCAGCATTTAATTTGATTATTTAATGATTTTGATTTTGCATAATTCATCAAAAAAAAATATTACATAGCAAAATTCTTACAATTTAACGCACTTTTCTTCATCTGAAAACGAAAACCGTTTCACGATAATGTAATTTTCACTTTGTGGCTTAAAGTAATGAAACGATTGTGTCCCAGAGATTTGTTTTACACGAGTATAACGGTTCTTTATTTTCTTTTCCATTGCATTGTAATCTTTTTCCGAGAAAAACTCGTAATATATTTTGGAATCTACTTTAGAAACAGCCCAAGAGTAAAGTTCGTATGCAGTTGTAATATGATGGCCTTGTAAACTTGCTTTTGAAGCGTTTCGCTTTAGAACACCTCCTAAAGCGTCACAAGGCCCTTTTCCATGGCAAGTGGCAAAAAAGTTCCACTCTGCATTAAGACCGAAGTCCTTGTACATGTGGCACAAATTGAAAGCAGTCATCTTATTTTTGTATTGACTGCCTGATCCATCAGAAAAAAATGGATATTTTTCAGGTGAGGTAGCTTTTTTTTAATGAAATTCACACAATTTGTTATAAACAGCCGAACGGCAACATGGTTATGTTTAGTAAATTCTGCGATTGCTATAAAGCTTGTAAACTTTAAATTTTGTGCTTCATCCTTATAATATATGGCAAAAGGATGGATTGTGCATTGAGCGTTTGCCCAATGAAAACCTTGTATAGCGTCCTGAATAACAAAAGAGTAATTTTCAGAGAAGTCAGCAATTATAATGCAGTCAGTTGGTTCCAAATTAATTTTTAGTTGTTTTAAGTAGTTACCTTGTTGCTCTGCAATAAAATTATGCGGAGATAATTCGCTTAATTTTTCTAAAAATGTTTCCACAAACTCTTCTGCATCCATTCGCATTGAATTTAGATGACAACGATCTGTTTGCTTCCATTGCTTAAATTCTAAGGAATCGATATTTTCAAGAAAATTCATCAGGTCATTCTCCAGTGTCTGCGTACCCAGGCAATGATCACAGGCTTTCAACCAACATTTCTCTGTAGGATTTTCACATAGTATTTTAAAAAACAAGTCATGATACGTTTTTAAATGGTTAGGAATAAGTTTCTTATCCTTAAGGGTTTTAAACATTAATTTAACATTCTGATGATAAATGCATACGCAGACAGTATGCGTTCCACTTGAACCAGCCAGAATACAATTTTTTGGGCGGCTGCTGGAAAACATTGAAAATCCAATTTTAAAAGTAGGATATTGCTCTTTGAAAATCAAATAAATTTCACGAAGGTTACATAAAAGTAACCTGCGCTGAACATGCACTTTTTCTTCTGCCATATTTTCAATAACGAAATCCCTTTTCCCAGGACATGCTCTGCTTATCTCGTCACTATTATAAAAGTCCCTAACTACAGTTAGAGTATCATCGCTCAAAGATAACATATTTACTCTGGTCTCCGGTGTGCTCATAAAACCTTTTTCAATCTGTAATTCCTTTGCACGTTGAGCAGTTCGTTGCGAAACACCGAATTCTTGCATAATTTTGTATGCAGTCCAGGATTTGGGGAGAGAAGTTAGAATCCTATATCGATCGTTTCTGTCAGATGTTTCATCAAATTTTGCCTTCATCTGTTGAAGAATTTCCTGTCCGTCTCCGGGTTTCTGGGCAGCAGCGCTACCAATTGATTCAGCACTCGTTGATTCCAAAGAAAACAAAGATTCTGAAAACAAGATGGAAAAATATCACAATTAGTTAGGAACATTTTTATTTGTATAATGTAATACAGATTGTATTCGATTATTTGAAGTATGATAGGCAACTGCTCTACAAATTGAGCTACCAGGTCGGATTAGGTAAGATTATACGGAACTGATATTTTTTAAAATTTTCTGAATAATCGAGTACAACTTGTATAACGTAGCAAATCATGACGTCTGAATAAACAAAAAGAAGAGATTATTCTACTTACCAACACTAGGAACAGCGTCAATTTCCGATGATCTAGCGGCATTGGGATCGATTATTTCGAAACCACCATTATTGATGTTTGCTGGTGCGGCGAAATTGTTCACTCTAGATGGTCCGGCCACGGCGAAATTAGTGGTGGCTGATGGTCCGGCAACGGCGAGATCATCAAGTTTCGATGGTTCAGAAACGGTGAGTTCTTGATTTCCACATTCTAGATTAACTGCACTTGGAGTTGCTGGCTCGTTTTCTTTCTTGATAAAGCGATAAAGTCTGCAATAGCAGGTATTACAAATGTAGGAACAGCTTTTATCCAATTTTATTCTCCTTTCCGCTGCATAACCATATAGTTTAGGAGTAACTTTCTTGTAACTATTACTCCAAACATGGCAATTTGAGCATTCGTGCTTCATTGTATTAAACGTTTAAAATTAACACTTCATTTGATCACTTTTTAAAAATAAAAAATAAAACATTGAAACACTTTTCTCAAATTTTTGCTAGTACACGCGAGCAAATTCCTTTTAATTCTACTGGAAGCTTACTTACAGACTTCGAGTGCTCGACTTGAAGGGAACATCGCAGTAGGTCTAGTATTTATAGTAGGTTTGTTGGTACCGCAGTGTGTGAGGTAGGGGAGGTACTTGAGTGTGTTTATGTGTTTGTTTGTTACCTAAAATGTTGTTTAATACCAACAAGGTTATTCATTATTACTTCGTTTGAAGGTAGTCAAATTGGTGTTGTGTTGTTTAGTTTGTTGTTTTTGTGTGGAGGGTATAAATTTAAAAAGCCCCGAATATCTGTTTTTGTGCCTTTTGCTAGGCTTTTTTTTGGGGTTTTTGTGGTGGGTTGTTTTTTTTTCCACTTCTTTTTGTTTTGTATATATTTTGGTCTACTTTTTTTTAATTAAAATAAAACTACTACAATAAAATTCTCGCTCTTTTTTTTTTTGTGTAAAAAAAAATTTTCTCTCTGTGTGTGTGGGGGAAAAAAAAAAAAAAATATATAAAAAAAAAAAAAAAAAAAAAAAGGGAAGAACATTTGAGATTTTTTGATATGTTATGTAAAAATGTTTGAGTTTTGATAAAAAATTATAAAAATAAAAAGTCATTGTGGTCAAACATTTCTAAAATCATAAAAAACAAATGCTTGGACCATTTTAGCAAATTTAAGTACATTAATTATTTTAATCAATATTTTTAATAAAAACAAAAAATAATGAGCTTTCTATTCATAGTAAGACATTGCAAATCGACCAAGTGGTTCAGAAGTTATGATTTTTGAAAAATACAAATTTTTGAAAAATGTCGATTTTTCTGGTAACCGTATATCGAACATGGTCATCCTAATAAAAAAATAAAAAAAAACAGGTCAAATTATTTTCGATGAAGAACATACCAAGCGATTAAGAGCAAAATCGGACAACTTTTTTTTTCAACTTTATCTTTTCCCGTGGAATCGCTGTATATATATATATATATATATATATATATATATATATATATATATATATATATATATATATATATATATATATATATATATATATATATATATATATATATATATATATATATATATATATATATATATATATATATATATATATATATATATATATATATATATATATATATATATATATATAAATATATAGATATATATATAGATTTATATAGATGTATATATTTATACATATATATGTTTATATTATTATATATATATATATATATATATATATATATATATATATATATATATATATATATATATATATATATATATATATATATATATATATATATATATATATATATATATATATATATATATATATATATATATATATATATATATATATATATATATATATATATATATATATATATATATATATATATATATATATATATATATATATATATATATATATATATATATATATATATATATATATATATATATATATATATATATATATATATATATATATATATATATATATATATATTTATATATATATATTTATATATAAATATATATATAAATTCATATATATATATATATATATATATATATATATATATATATATATATATATATATATATTTATATATATTTTATATATATATATATATATATATATATATATATATATATATATATATATATATATATATATATATATATATATATATATATATATATATATATATATATATATATATATATATATATATATATATATATATATATATATATATATATATATATATATATTTATATATATATTTATATATATATATATATATATATATATATATATATATATATATATATATATATATATATATATATATATATATATATATATATATATATATATATATATATATATATATATATATATATATATATATATATATAACAACATCGAATGTGCCATACAAAACTATCCCTCAGGCTGTCCTCCGTCATGACGTAGAACGCAGCCAGAAAACTCGACACAAGAAGACAGTCAAACCACGATACTGAAAGGGTACTTCTTCAGTTGAAAGCAATATAAAAAAAATACACAAAAATCCAATGGGGCCTAATTTTTTCTGACAACAGCATGCGCCTAATTTTTTCTGACAACAGCACTCCAACAAAGAAATTGGAAACCTGAAAGCACGGAAAAGTGTAAAACAAAATCAATTGCTCTGGTGATCAATTCAATGGATGTCGAGTTGCGACGTGGTGAGATACTTGTATCTCTCCGTAGTTTGCGTAAACATTTGGATTGTCGTCGCAACCCACCAAACAACATTGAGGCCACTACTTTTACCGAAGTGAGTATGAACAACAACTACTTCATGTTCAGAGGTAAATTTTACAAACAAACGTTTGGACTCAGTATGGGCAGTATGCTTTCATTACTTTTGGCCGATATTTACATGTCTAATTTTGAAGAACTCGAAAAACAAAAATTGTTTTCTTGAATTTGGAGGCGCTATGTCGACGATATTTTTGCAACAGTAAAACAGTGCCATTTGCTGCGATTCTCGAACTGCTGAATTCTCGGCACAATAGCATAAACAAATTCACGGTTCAGAAGGGAATAGATGGGATACTTCCTTTCTTGGATTCGATGATAACAAGGAAGGAAAACAACTTTTTTGAAATTTGGTATCTACCGGAAAACGATTTCAACAGACCGGTATATTACGTCTGACGCAATTCATTTTGGAACTAAAAAAACCAGCCACGTTTCACTCAATATGTCACCGGGTTTCAGTATACTAATAAAAAAGAAGAATTTGAAGCGGATCGGAAGAAAATTTATTATGTGAAGAAGAATGACAAATTTGTACACAAAATCCTAAGAATCGACAAAACGCCAGAACATTAAGCCTAACCGTTCTATCCGAAGCTTACCAGTGCCATTCAAAAGTACCACACGGCCAAACACACGACCGAATGAGGATTTATAGCTTTTTCGGACATTGTGGCATTCATTTCCTTAAACATACCTTAAGCAATTGACTGTTTCATGGCCCTTCTTGCATCGATCATATCTTTAGATGGACAGTTCATCGATCCAGATCGGATATAAAGTCATTGTACTTAAGTGGAACTGCCGTAGTCTGGTGCCTAAACTAGACTCATTAAAGTTTACTATTCCGATTGTGATATAATGGCTCTTTGTGAAACATGGCTTATTTCAGAAAATGAACTGAACTTCCACAATTTTAACAATAACAAACAAGAGACGATTCTTATGGAGGAGTGCATTTGGATGCTACACATTCTACAAAATTTATTTTCCAGCTCTTTCAGGCGTCGAAATTGTCGCTCATCAAGTAGCTGCAAAGAACCAAGACCTTTCCATAGCTTCAGTTTATATTCCTTTCAGAACTTCCATTAGCGGTAGTCAACTCTGGAATTTAGTTTCTGTTTTAACGTCTCCAATATTGATTCTGAGTGACATGAATTTTCATACTACTGGGTGGGGGGACCTAAACATTGACAATGGGGTGGCTATTTTTTTTACGATTTCTATTTTGAACACTGGCGAAGCGACACGCATACCTAAACGTCATGTTCAAAAAAGCAGAGTCGACCTATATTTCTGTTCAAGATAGCTTTAATTGGGCTGTCTGTGGAAAGTCTACCCCATGGTAACTATCACTTAACAACCATTATTTAAAATAAGTGTGCCCCTTAACCTGCAGACCCATCTCGAGTTCCATTCGACCTGACAAGGAACATCGAATGGCAGAAATATGCAACGACGGTGACAATTGGTACACAATCCATCAATACGCTTCCACCGTTAGAAGAATATCGATTCCCTGCCGATCTGATGTACAAAAGCTTATTAGATGCACACAAAAGCAAAGTTCCAAGAGTATACTTCAAAATGAGACCAGCCACATCTGGATGGACCGATGATTGCACAAAATTGTATTTACAAAAATTTGACGCTTTCAAAGCTTATCGTAGACACATGACTTCCTCATACTTCGAGGAGTATTCAAAAACACACGGTTAATGCCGAGTTTTTGTCAAGGGACTTTCACGAGAAATCTCAATGTGGAGGGTGGTTCGCAACATGCGTAACCGCTCATCTTCTAATGACAGTGATGAACACTTCAACCGATTGCTTGATTTCGCAATAAGGGTCTGCCCAGATTTTGTTCCAGCAACAAATATTTTTTAAAAAGGGTCTGGTGATGGCTCTCTGGACAGAGCATTTAGAATGCTAGAATCCTCTATGGATCTTCCATCAAATAATTCCTCACCCGGATGCCATATGATAAAATATATCACAATGAGACGCTTGCTGGGTTTATTTGATTCATTACTCCGAAACAACATTGTACCGCCTGAGTGGAGACAAAAGCCTGGTAAACCAACGTCTGTTAGCTCATACCCTGCGATTGATATGCTTTCGTGCATTAGGAAATTGTTGAAGAAAATGATTCTTCATAGGCTTGAGCACAATATCGTATAAGTACGGGACGGAATAACTTGCAATAAAATAGCATTTTTATTCAATTTCATTTAAAATCCTTTCAGATAATCTGCAGAGATGTGGACTTTCTGGAATTTAAAATAACTTTATGTTACCATAAAGGCAAATGAACATTTGACTTGGCCAACTGATAAATTCCAGAATTAGTTACATGGGCCATGGGCCATGCCTTAGTCCCCTTTTTGACGTAGACTACGTCTTACGGTAAGGATAGGGTGTCAATTGAAAATCTAAAAATAAGTGACCGTCACGAAATATCGTTACAAATGAAACGCTAATAACTTAATAAATGCTCAGCAAATTTTCAAGATGATTACATCAATCGGTTGGAAATTTTCCCGCGTATCAATTAAATATTTAAACATTTTTCGTCAACAAGTTTTTTTTTTTTTTAATCAGTTCGTTTATTTGTTAGGCTCAGGCTTGTGTAACACTTTACTGAGCCGATATTCAATATTGTTATTAACAATGTATAATTTTTCAATTTTAGTAAAATGGGGTGCCAATTACTCGTAGCTAGCTCGAGGTTAATGGGTCACATTATCGTTTGGAAGGGGCTAGGCAGGTAATTTATTGAAGGTATTATTTGCTGCTCATGGTTGCGACATCTACCAAATCCATGGTCCCTGTAGTCCCTTTCAGAAACTAAGCCGCAGATGGATGACCACTGCTTGCTGCGCAGGTACAAGTAGCACGGAAACAAAAAGGATAGTATAACTGGGACACAATGGCAAGTAATTTACTAGACTGAATGGGAGGGGGTGATGACATTACACTCTTAGGTCAGACAAACAAAGGAATTCGTAAATCGCTTGCATGTAGGGGAGATCACGCATTCCCAAACATCTCTTACCTCGCGGGTGGGTTGTCTACCTCGGGCCACTAGGGTATCCAATAGTCGTGCTCTGGAAGCATCATTACCCGGGCAATGCCAAACTGCGTGATCGATGTCATCATAACCGGTTCCGCACCTACATACATTGTTATCGACGAGGTTAATTCTGTAGAGATGTGCGTCTAGCGAGTAGTGGTTGGAAATAAGTCATGACATCACACGAATGAAACCGTGACTTACATCCAGACCTTTGAACCACGATCTCGACGAAACATTTGGAATAATGGAATGTAACCACCGCCCAACAGAATTACTTGTCCAATCGTTTTGCCAACTTTGAAGAGAACTCTGACGTAATAATGGGAAAAATTCATCATGTGAAATTCTTTTGCGCTCACCTTTGCTAGAGAGTCCGCCTTCTCATTGCCTGGAATTGAGCAATGTGAGGGGATCCATGCAAAGGTAATTCTAAATGATGTTTCGACCAACGCACACATCTGCTCCCTTATTTTTGAAAGAAAGTAAGATGAGTGCCTCACTGTTTTCATCGACCGAAGGGCCTCAATAGAACTGAGACTATCCTAGAAGATGAAATAATGGTCTATGAGCATGTCGGAAATTATCCCCAATGCGAAATTGATTGCTGCCAGCTCAGCAACATAAACGGAACAAGGTTCCTGAAGTTTCCGGAAGGCAGTTGAGTATTCATTGTAAACACCGAAACCAGTGGATCCGTCAATGCGCGACCCATCAGTGAAAATTCTTCTATTGCAATTGACATGTTGGTACTTTTCAAAGAAAATATGGGGAATTAAAATAAGTCGAAGTTGATCTGGAACTCCTTGAATAGCCTGTTTCATGGAGAGATCATATTCAATGGAGGAACTGTGATAAGGGAAGCGTACACAAGGAGAATTATAGCATGGAAGACTAATATCGGATGACATATAGTTAAGATAGATTCGTAAGAATCTAGACAGGGTACTCAATTCGAGCATTTCTTCGAAGTTTTCAATCACAAGGTTGTTACTGATTCCACACTTGATCAGTATTCTAGATGAGAGCTCCCAGAAGCGGTTCTGTAAGGGTTTTACTCCTGCCAGAACCTCCAGGCTCATATTCTGCGTTGAATGCATACAGCCAAGGGCAATACGTAAACAACGATATTGAATGCGTTACAATTTGATGAGGTGGCTGTTTCTCGCCGAGAGGAAGCAAAAAGAGCCATATCCGTGAACTGAAAGAATAGTTGTTTTTTGTAGAGTTTAATGAGGTCTTCCGGATGAGCACCCTACCATGTCCCGGAAATTGATCTTAGAAAATTCATCCTTTGTTGACATTTCTGTTTCAAATACGCAATGTAAGTACTCCAAGTGCATTTCGAATCAAACATGACTCCAAGGTATTTGATGGTCAAAGATTGGGTAATGTCTCTTCCCAACAGCTTGAGACGCAGTTGGGCAGGGAACCACTTTTTAGTAAGCACTGCCAATTCGGTTTTATGCGGTGAAAACTCGATCACCAAATTTCTGGCCCAGATGGAAAGATTATCTAGGGAATTTTGCAATGGTCTTTGCAAGATTTCCGCACGTGGACTTCTAAAGGAGATCACCGCATCGTATGCATGTTGTCTTAGCGTGCATCTATTTTCCAAGCAGTTATCAATATCTTTAACATAAGAAATATAAAGCAAGGGACTTAAACAAGAGCCTTGGGGTAAGCCCATGTAGCTAATTCTGGAAGTTGTCAGTTGACCTAGATTAAAGGTCATTTATTTTTCTGTCAGTAAATTAAGCAAAAAGTGATTTAAAATTCCTGGTAAACCACTACTGTGCAGACTATCTGCCAGTATATCTATGGCAACTGAATCAAATGCGCCCATAATATCCAGAAATACTGTTTCTTGTGTGCAAAGGCCAGTTGTATATCAGATGAAAGCAACGCTAAACAATCGTTTGTTCCTTTGCTCTTTCGGAAACCAAATTGCGTATTTGATAGTAGGTTGTTTGATTAAACCCAACGGTCAAGTCTTGATAGGATCATTTTTTCTAACAATTTCCTTAAACATGATAGCATAGAGATCGAACGGTAAGAATTGTAGTCAGACGCTGGTTTCCCAGACTTTTGAATAGCTTTTACTTTAACCTGCCACCATGCGGGTGGAACTATAATTAATTCCATGAGAGTGTTATACAGGTTAAGTAATCGTCTTTTAGCGATATCGGGGAGATTTTTAGAAGGTTGAATTCAATCATATCGCTTCCCGGAGCAGAGTTATTCGATGAAAGAAGTGCCATTGAAAATTCCAACATTGTGAAGGGCTGGTCCAGAAAACCGTTACTTCGGGTAAATTCGGTTGTGTTGGGACAGAGGCTGGACAAACCTTTTTAGCGAAGTCGAATATCCACTGCATGGAGTATTCTTCACTCTCATTGGAGGATGAGCGGTTTCGCATATAACGAGCCTTTCTCCAAAGCGTTGTCATCGAGGTTTCTCTAGATAGTCCCTCTACAAACGAACGCCAGTAATTGCGTTTCTTTGCTTTGAGTAAGTTTTTAAGCTTTTTTTCAAGCTTGAAATACTTATCAAAAAGCTGACATGTTTCATGTCTACGATAATCTTTAAACGCATCGGATTTCTCAAGATACAACTTAGTGCATTCGTCATCCCACCCAGGGGTGACGGGTCTTCTCTTGAAGGATGCACTTGGAACACGTCGTTTCTGAGCTTCTAATGCACTTTTGTACATCAGTTCGGAAAGGAAACGATACTCTTCTAATGGTGGAAGGGGATCGGTAGAATCAATACCAAGGATTACCGCCGATGCAAAATGTTGCCAGTCGATATGCCTTGTGAGGTCATAAGGGACATGGATTGACTGGTCTGTTTTTTGAAAACTATTTGTGATTGAGATAATAATTGGTAAGTGATCACTACCATGAGGATCATTGATTACCTTCCACAGACAATCTAATGATCGTTAATTAGAACACAAAGATATGTCAAGTCGACTCTCCCTGGCAGGAGGTTTTGCTATTCGTGTCGCTTCCCCAGTGTTCAAGATGGTCAAGTTGAAATCGTCGCATAAGTCATAGAAAATACCCGCTCTATTGTCATCGTATTGTTCGTCCCAAGCAGTACCGTGGGAGTTCAGATCGCCCAGAATAAGAACTGGAGATGGAAGTAATGTAATTGAACTCCAAATTTGACGGCGGTTTATTGATGCCCTCGGAGGGACATAGACGGAAGCTATGTAAAGATCTTTATTCTTTACATTTATTTGGCATGCGACAATTTCAATGCCTGAGATTATTAGGCGTTAGATTGTATAGAAGGGGTAGCACTTTTTGATCCCGAAAAGTACGCCACCATATGAATCATCTCGATCCAGGCGAATAATGTTAAAATCGTGGAAGTTTAATTCATCTTCAGAAGAAAGCCATGTTTCACAGAGAGTAAATATATCACAATCAGAATTGTGAATCAAATACTTGAACGAGTCTAATTAAGGTATTAGACTACGACAGTTCCATTGTAATACGGTGATCATATCTTGATCCTCACTCGACGAATTATTCATCGAAAGATTTGAATTCACCAATGAGGGGCCATGATACAGTCAATTGCTTGAAGTAGTTTCCAACTATAGGAATAAGCAGGTCAATAATTCCTCGGAGCGGTGAAGCATCCGAAGAACAAGAGCATTTAAAATGTTATCCACAATGTCCCTAAAATTAATCTTACCTCGCTTGGACGGGATATTCTTTGAATTACGAGAAGACGTAGTTTTTGGTTTTGTCAACCTCTTACGGTTACTGTTATTAGGCAGCGGCGGGTTGGTATAGCTACAGCTAGGAAGGGATGCATCAGCTATTACCGGTTTATTCGGTTTTTTTTAATTGACCCCCGCTACCTCCAATTTTTTGCAAGCTTTTGAGAGTAGATTTTATTTGTTTCCAGCGCACACCCGGAGAACTAGTAGGTTTTCTTTTACCGGGGGCGTGTACCTCCGGAAATTCACTCTCATCGGTTACGTCAGTATCCAGTTCATCGGAAGACAAAATCAAGAAAGGATTTTCATTTTGAGCGGCTGATACAGACGATGCAGACGCTCCGTTTTGCGACTTTAACATTTCTGCATACGCCTGCTTGGAGCGTTCTTGTATGGAACGTCTCACGTTACCAGTGCGCTTCTTGAACATGGGGCAGTTCTGCAAATCATGGAGAGGCTCTTTGCCACAGTAAGCACACTTTGTTGCTTCCTGTTGGCAAGCATCCTCTAGATGCCTTTGGCCGCATTTGCCACAACGGGGCTTGTTGTCGCAAAAAGTAGCCGTATGACCCAACTGTTTGCACTTGGTACAATTAAATACCCTTGGTACAAAAAGGCGCACTGGGAAAAAAAATCATCAAGAATCATCCATGAAAAGACAAATTCAGGGACAAAAAAAAAAAACAAAAATTAAATAAAACAAAATAAAAATCAGATGATTTTTTTTTGAACCATCCTTTGCAGAACGATATTTTTTTGAACCACCCTATGCAGAACGATTCACTATATGGGAGAGAGATACACAAAAAACACTAACAGATGAGGAAACAATAAAGGAGACTGTGCTACTTGCCCTTACGCTGCGCCTTTGCCGGTATGGCACCTCCCAAGTAGCACACTACGATCATAATTAGTTGTAGTAACTTGATTATGACTTGGCAAGTCATATTTATGTTATCTCGACCGAATGTCAACAAGTGTGCTACTAGGGCTTCTGCTGTTGTTCGTAAACAAAGCACCGCTTGCTGACCGGCAGTGGATGGAGCGATGACCTTCCCTGCTGCGATGATGCTTATGGGGCTTCACTTTTTCCCTCGGGTGTTTACGATGGTACTGGCTGGACAGATCATCCGTCGGACTCGGCCGGGAATGTCTGCTTCCCTAAAGGAACGCTTGGCTGGATATCGGCGGTTCAAACAGTGCACTAATTTTATTCAACGCGTGGTTTATAGCGGGTGGAAAAAAAAAACACAAGAAGTAGTGCGGAGTGCGAAAAAAACTGAACCGAAGCTCTTCAGCGTTCAATGCGGAATGATAGTCAACAAGTTTAAACCAGAGATCGAAATTCTCACTCAGCTGGGTGAAAACCATGCTCTCTCTCAAGCAGGTTGTCGATGAGTAGCGAACCGTTCAAATTTTCAGCCCTCCTTTTTGCGGATATTTCTTTATCCTCTTTTTTGGATGAGGGAAAATTTTTCTCCTCCAAAATTAAAAAAAAATTTTTTTTTTTTTTTTTTTTTTTATTAAAAATATCTTCTTTAATGTGTAACAAGAAAAAAAAAAAAAAAAAAAAGCCGGGGGGGGGCCGGGGTGGCCCTGAAAAAAAAAATAAAAAAATATTGTGTGGATAATATATAAAAAATAAGAGGAGTGGGGTTTTTTGTGGGGGTAAAAAAATTAAAGAAAAATATTTGTGGTTGTGTGTGATTCAGAGAAAAAAAATAATTATTTAATTATTTCTTTCGATTAATATTAGTGGGGGGGGCCCCCAAGTATATATGTTGAATTTTATAGATTTCGCCACGCTGAATTCAAATATGGGCTCAGAAATGCTGTAACACGTCCAGTTTTTGAGAAAAATGTGATTGAAATTCACAAAAACACGTATTTCCGTAGTAATATGATCTACCTCATCAACAACCAGAATATTGGCTCTGCCCTTTGCAAGTTGGAATTGGATTTTATGGAATGGACCTCCCTGAATCCATTCGTGAACACAGATTTTTCGTAACACGTAAGATTGATGAAATAAACCGGGTTTTCATTCACAAAATTACGTATTTTCATGAAAATCAAGATTTCCTATTTTGAAAACATGAATTTTCGTTCCGCCCTTTGAATGTTGGGTTTGGATTTTATGAAATAAACCTCCCTGAATCCATTCGTTATCACAGATTTTTCGTAACACGTAAGATTAATGAAATAAACCGGGATTTCATTCACAAAATTACGAATTTTCATAAAAATCAAGATTTTCTATTTTGAAAACATGAATTTCAGCTCCGCCCTTTAAATGCTGGGCTTGGATTTTATGAAATGGACCTCCCTGAATCCATTCGTGAACACAGATTTTTCGTAACACGTAAGATTGATGAAATAAACCGGGTTTTCATGCACAAAATTAAGAATTTTCATGAAAATCAAGATTTCCTATTTTGAAAACATGAATTTTCGTTCCGCCCTTTGAATGTTGGGTTTGGATTTTATGAAATAAACCTCCCTGAATCCATTCGTTATCACAGATTTTTCGTAACACGTAAGATTAATGAAATAAACCGGGATTTCATTCACAAAATTACGAATTTTCATAAAAATCAAGATTTTCAATTTTGAAAACATGAATTTCAGCTCCGCCCTTTGAATGTTGGGTTTGGATTTTATGAAATAAACCTCCCTGAATCCATTCGTTATCACAGATTTTTCGTAACACGTAAGATTAATGAAATAAACCGGGATTTCATTCACAAAATTACGAATTTTCATAAAAATCAAGATTTTCTATTTTGAAAACATGAATTTCAGCTCCGCCCTTTGAATGCTGGGCTTGGATTTTATGAAATGGACCTCCTTGAATCCATTCGTGAACACAGATTTTTCGTAACACGTAAGATTGATGAAATAAACCAGGATTTCATTCACAAAATTACGTATTTTCATGAAAATCAAGATTTACTATTTTGAAAACATGAATTTTCGTTCCGCCCTTTGAATGTTGGGTTTGGATTTTATGAAATAAACCTCCCTAAATCCATTCGTTATCACAGATTTTTCGTAACACGTAAGATTAATGAAATAAACCGAGATTTCATTCACAAAATTACGAATTTTCATAAAAATCAAGATTTTCTATTTTGAAAACTTGAATTTCAGCTCCGCCCTTTGAATGCTGGGCTTGGATTTTATGAAATGGACCTCCCTGAATCCATTCGTGAACATAGATTTTTCGTAACACGTAAGATTGATGAAATAAACCGGGTTTTCATGCACAAAATTAAGAATTTTCATGAAAATCAAGATTTCCTATTTTGAAAACATGAATTTTCGTTCCGCCCTTTGAATGTTGGGTTTGGATTTTATGAAATAAACCTCCCTGAATCCATTCGTTATCACAGATTTTTCGTAACACGTAAGATTAATGAAATAAACCGGGATTTCATTCACAAAATTACAAATTTTCATAAAAATCAAGATTTTCAATTTTGAAAACATGAATTTCAGCTCCGCCCTTTGAATGTTGGGTTTGGATTTTATGAAATAAACCTCCCTGAATCCATTCGTTATCACAGATTTGTCGTAACACGTAAGATTAATGAAATAAACCGGGATTTCATTCACAAAATTACGAATTTTCATAAAAATCAAGATTTTCTATTTTGAAAACATGAATTTCAGCTCCGCCCTTTGAATGCTGGGCTTGGATTTTATGAAATGGACCTCCCTGAATCCATTCGTGAACACAGATTTTTCGTAATACGTAAGATTGATGAAATAAACCGGGTTTTCATTCACAAAATTACGAATTTTCATGAAAATCAAGATTTCCTATTTTGAAAACATGAATTTTCGTTCCGCCCTTTGAATGTTGGGTTTGGATTTCATGAATTTATTTATGGATTTTATTTTTGCATGCAAAAATTTTCAAAAATCCATACAAAAAATGTGGTAAAGAAAGGAGGGGGTTAAAAATCTGTATTTTTGAGCGACGTAATTAATGGACGGGTCTTGATTTTCATGAAAACTCGTAATTTTGTGAATGTGAACCCGGTTTTTACATCAACCTTACGTGTTACGAAAAATCCGTGTTCACGAATGAATTCAGGGAGGTCCATTTAATAAAATCCAAGCCCAACATTCAAAGGGTGGAGCTGAAATTCATGTTTTCAAAATAGAAAATCTTGATTTTTATGAAAATTCGTAATTTTGTGAATTAAATCCCGGTTTATTTCATTAATCTTACGTGTTACGAAAAATCTGTGATAACGAATGGATTCAGGGAGGTTTATTTCATAAAATCCAAACCCAACATTCAAAGGGCGGAGCGAAAATTCATGTTTTCAAAATAGGAAATCTTGATTTTCATGAAAATTCGTAATTTTGTGAATGAAAACCCGGTTTATTTCATCAATCTTACGTGTTGCGAAAAATCTGTGTTCACGAATGGATTCAGGGAGGTCCATTCCATAAAATCCAAGTCCAACTTGCAAAGGGCAGAGCCAATATTCTGGTTGTTGCTTAGGTAGATCATATTACTACGGAAGTACGTGTTTTTGTGAGTTTAAATCACATTTTTCTCAAAAACTGGACGTGTTACAGCATTTCTGAGCCCATATTTGGATTCAGCGTAGCAAAATCTATAAAATCCAACCAGAAATGCCGACGGGAGCGAAAAAAGTTCCGATTTTGCCGACTAGTGTTATCAATCCCCGTTGCTTTTCTCGCGAAAACTGCTGTGAGCGTATAATAGTCTCTCGCTTCTCACATTCTCATCTGTTTCTCCAAGCGGGTGAAAAAGGACGTTTCTCTTCTCAGGTGGGCGAAAATTTCGGTGTGTGGGTTAAAATATTGAAAAAAGAGAAAATATATGGTGTTGTCTTATAATGTTTTTTTTTGGGATTATTTTTTTTAAATTCTTTTTTTTTTTTACATTTCAAATGTAAGCAAGGGAGGTCTCATATGCAGCAGTGAACAATATAAAAGGGGTACACCTTCGCAAATTCACTCATTGGAGTCGCAGTACTGGAGCTGGGCAGACCAAACAGTGGACAGGTAGCTGATTGCGCTGCATGTTGTTGCTAGCAAGGCAGTCGGTTGCCCAAGACGGTGATGATTTGTTGCCAGCCGGTGGGCGCCACCACGAGGAGCGAAATAAGGTGCCTGAGTGTGTGTTTGTGTGTGTTATACTTTCGGTAGCCATCTTTATCGATAGCGCAACGTGCACGGCAGCTTTGCGAAAAGACCGAGATTTAATTCTTTTCAGGACGACCACTCCAATTTTGATAGAGTTTGTTTAATTTGAATTTATCTTACCAATTGGCAGAGAGCGGCGGCTAAATCAATTGTAGTTTTCTTCTCGTCGCATACCTGAAGCATTGTGCATAATTTATAAATGGCTGCCGTCACGAGCAATTGAAACCAATTAGCAGAAAGTGGTGGCTGAAACAATTTTAATTTTCTCTTCTTTGCATACCTTGAGCATTGTGCACAATTTAAAATTGGCTGCCGTCATGAAAAATTGAAACGTCTTATGGTAGGGGCAAGGTGACAATTGAAAATCTAAAAATTAGCGACCGTACGAAATATCGTTACTAATTAAACGCTTATAACTTGAAAATTACTCGATAGATTTTCAATATGTTTGCATCAATCGGTTGGAAATTTTCCCGGATATTAAATCAATTATCAAAAATTTTAAAATATTGAAAATAGGGCAAATTAAAGTTGATGTCTTTTCATTATGTTTTGGTGCCTAATTTTACTAAATGCACAATACGTTCCTATCACAGATTTCAAATGTAAGCAAAGGAGGTCTCATATGCAGCAGTGAACGACATAAAAGGGGTACACCTTCGCAATTTTACTCATGAGCAGACCAACGAACCATCGAAGATCAGCAGCTGGCGATGGCATAAGCGGCAAAGCGCCAATGTGGATTTGGCAGCTGGTGGTGGCACGTACCATAGAAGGTACAGTGGCGACCAACCAGTGGACAGGCTGATTGCTCTGCAGACTGTTGTAGCAAGCCCTTGGCTAAGCAACCGTTGCTAGGCAGCCACTAAATTGCAGTGGTGTTCTAGGCAGTCGGTTGCCCAAGCCGGTGATGATTTGTTTCCAGTCGGTAGGCGCCACCACGAGGAGCGAAATCAGGTGGCTGAATGTGTGTGATATTCTTGGTAGCCATCTTTATTTATAGCACAACGCGCATGGCAGAAATAACCTGCTTCGTTAAAAGATCGAGAAGGTTTCAATTCTAATGCGGAATATTTCCGTCCTTTTCAGGGCGAACAATCCAATTATGAGAGTTTGTTTAATTTGAATTTATCCAAAAACTTAGCAAATGGCAGACAGCGGTGGCTTTAACAATTTTAGTTTTCTCTTCGTTGCATACCTTGAGCATTGTGCGTAATTTACAAATGGCTGCCTTTATGAAAAATTTAAACACCGGTCGTTAATAATTCAATCGTTTCTAGATTGATTTAATTTTGCGCTGAGATTTTTGCGCTAATCTAGATGTTTCTACGATTGTCATTTTATTTACTGAAGTATTTAAAATTCTACAAATAAAAGATGAATATATTTTGCGTACATATTCATCAATCGGTGTTGGAAAATTGTTAGGAATGTTGCGTTCCTGCAAGTATCAAGAAACTCTCTATTACGGACATCGTTTTAATTCGTGTACCTAATATTCCGTAGTAAAATTCTTTGCACATTCCAATTAGTACTGTTATGAATAGTTATTCTATTGTGTTAACGATTCGCGTTGGATAAGAGTTTTACTTCTAGGTAGAAATAAGTTTTTAGAAACTGAAGAGAGAATAAGTACGATGCCTCATTGATTTGATTCAACCGTATGCGCAAATTTCGAAAGCGCGGTAAAATCGAACAAACAGAAAACCCTCCGAAACGACAATGTACCGATCCTCGGAGACAGTACCTACATTGCAATGTTCCGCTACGAAACTAAAGAAACTAATCAAATGGTTTAACATAGTCTACGTCAACCGGTCGTGTATTATACATAACCCCACTGATTTTTGATATTGGAAATTGTTTGGCAGAACAATGCACGCTAAGACAACTTGCTGACACAGTGTGGTTTCCTTTTCTAGATAACTTATCTTCATGGGCTAGTAATCTGGGTATTCTCACCACAGAATTCTCACTGAAGATACTGAACTTTCATTATTTTCTAGCCTCGGGCTGGTTCATCTCTCGTTGTATTCACTTAAACACCTTTTTGGTTTTCTTTGTGACTTGGCCGGGGAGCCGCGGCAGTTAGATTTAAACCCTTGACTTTGGCGTGAGAGATATCGGTGTTTACCACTACGCCGGATTCACCCCCAACTGAACTGTTTATTTGAAATCGATATCCATCCAACTGCAGCTTAATCTTTTGGAATGCCAACATAACGTATTTGAAACAAAAAATGCCAAAATATTTTAATATCAATTATCTTCATTATCTCACCTACAGCCAACCTAAAAATGTCATAAATAGGATCGATTATCTTCGTTTAATTTGTTACACATGGTGGGGTGCTCATCAGGGAAATCTCATAAGTCTTTATTTAAAAAAAAATTCTTTTTTTTTTTGAAGTATGGTCGGTTTTCTTTTCGCTGGGAAAAAAAAACCCTCTTAGGCAGCATTCATTAATTATGTCACGCAAATCTGGCCGATAATTAACCCCCCCCTCCCCTCATGTCACAATTTTTGTAACCCCCCCCCCCCCAGGCAATTATGTCACGTTTTTGTTAACCCCCCCCCCCTCCCCACTCAAAACTTTTTATTCAAATAGCCAATATTAGTCACAAAAAATCATTTTTATTTCATACAGAAACAAATTCAACTTTCCTCATATTATATCAAATTGCATTCTCAAATAATACCATTCAAAAATAGATTCAATCCTCAGTCCAAGGGTTTTGCAGATGTTGGTCAGCATTGATGACCGGGAAGATATCTGCGTCCGCTGAAGCACTCGTAATGGTTTCTGCCACATCAGTCAGATCAAGTTCTTCGTCATCTATCCATTCGCAATCGAAGTTGTCTTTGTTGGTTACAACCATACATTCCTGTTTACGTTTTGCCACAACTTTAAACGGACGCAATTTTCTCTGAAATTGAACGGATGTATGCTTGTGCATCTTTATGTGCTCGCGAAGCATGACTAAAGATGCAAAGTATAGGCCACAGCTGGAACACACTCGTTCGTTCAATGAGTTTTTAATTGAAGGACAGTAAAGATCATACGGAATCGTTCCATATCCGGACATCGATTTAGGTAGAATCTGTTGAGCTTGTAATGAGTTCAATACGAACATTGATGGGAAATGCTGTGGTTCGTCCTTCGATGACCCAATCAATCCTCGAGATGTTTGCGTCAGAGAGATTGGTGGAGGCAAAAATCCATTGCAGATAACGTGATCGATGCTACTTCGCAGTGGTGAGCAGCATTTCCTGTAAAAATATAAATTTATGCACATATAACAATTATTTGACCATCAAATGCATCTCAAAATTTTACCTATCTGTGCATTTCCGTATCTGGAGTTAATATTGGCTGGTTCGCACATGAGTTCCAAACCAGTGTTGGTCATAGTCACGAATTGACTTCGGATCTATTTCAGAAGCATCAGGATCGATATATTCAGCCAACGTCGGATGACCGTCGATGACCACATCATTCCAGACTTCTGCCAAAACTTCACCAGCGTACTGGAAATTTTGCTTCTCCAAAGCTGAATCAGTTGTACGCAATTGGGAATCCAGATGACTACCAAACTGGTCGTGTGGTATTATCAATCCAGAAAGCTCCTTACTCAAGGGTGACATACGTCGCTCCACTCTATTGAAAGCACTCCTTCCCGGAGCGTTCGTTGCAATGAACAGCGTGTCAAGGTTGTACTCTTTAAAATGGTGTATTGCTATCTGTATTACCTTGCGATATCTCGGATTTTCATCAGGTCCACCGTCGACGGTAAAGATTAGGACTGGTTTGACCAATCCATCAAACTTAAAAATACCATCAAACGATTCAAGAGTTAGAAGCCGCTTGATGTCTAACGCATGAGAAAACGCCGTTGACGAAGCGTGTTTGCCTGACCGAATTGCAATGTAAGTGGGGCCCGAAAAACCAACAGCCTCCGGTTTGCCAAGACCATTCGGTTTGATTTCGATTCCAGCGTACACGGACGGAATTAGTTTATGCTTATTTGCAACTATCCAATCGTGGTCAGGAAGCGTGATTTTGTAGCATGGGAGACTGCTTATTGGCAGCCGTTAGGCCTATCGCCACTCTCGCCTTATCATCCTGACTGATAAATCCTACTTCATTGGGCCCTAGCACAGATGCCAGTTCTTCCAATGATCTTATGGTCGCTGTACAGAATCGGCCATCGGGATGATCGTTGTGTTTTGCATTACTTGCGCGCATCAACTTCACTGGTACAGTATTTACGTGACATTTACCTTGATGGGAATTGGCTCGTTTTGGGATTAACCGCAGATATGTTGCTGTTCTTTTGATATTGAATCCCTTGCCTTGTATTGCAGAAGTCAACTCATCTAAAGTTTTAACGCTTCTGACGCTCTCATCACTGCGCTTTTCGTGGGCCGCAGATCCATGAAGTGCGATATCGCATATTGCCTTGAGCAGCTCCGGTTGCTGCTCTTCAACACGAGGGCGGCCAGGAGAATTTCGGAATGAAAGATAATTTCCTGAAATTTGATATTTATATCTACTGTGCAAACAAACTAGTTAATATATCATATTTACCAGCCTCTGGGATGTCCCGAATTAACAGTTGTTTAGCCTGCTTCATTTTCTCACGATGCTTCTGCTGCCGCTCTTGCTCGTCTTCCTTGATTTTGAGATTCTTTTCAAGTTTGATCTTTTTAATTTTTAGCCCTTCGAGTCTCGACTGATCATCATCCGTCAATAGTCCAGCACACTTCTTGTCAATCAGAAGCACTACCTCAGAGTTCAGATTATTTAGCTCAGCTTTAAGTTGTTCCTGTACTGGTGCAGGGCGTTTATTTGATGATGACGGCTGAGCCATATACTCAATTTCCTTGATGGGTTGCGCGGGTTTCACTGTCGGCGCTGATTCCTTAGGAGCACTCATAGACTTTCCCCATAGTTGAAGAAGTTTACCTTTTTTCTTTAGCTGCAAGGCATGAAGCTCTTTTATTTTGTTATTGACTTGCTCTTCAAGTGCGGTGTTGTCATTGCCCTTCCGTTCATTCCAGAAATTAGTAGCATCCAATTGGCACTCCCTTTTCTTCTTATCCGGGTAAGCCTTTACATACGCATCGTACAGCGTATTAAAAAGTTCTCCACGATTCATTTTCCAAAATACACTAACTGCGCGAACCAATTTTTCACCAATAAACACTGGACTTTATTCACTGACGCACACTGAATGAGCTGCAGCTGTCATTCATGAACGGTGGAATAGTATTCACTCTAACTTGAAAGTACCCATTAATGAGTCGAAAAGTACGCATTTTGAAGAAAAGTGGCTTAACTCATTATTAAGAGTATACTTTCCTCATTTCTGAGTATTGCTTACTCATTTATGAGTATCAATTAATCATTAATGGGTAACGAATACTCAATTAATGAGGAAAATATACTCCTAATAATGAGTTAAGCCACTTTTCTTCAAAATGCGTACTTTTCGACTCATTAATGGGTACTTTCAAGTTAGCGTGTTAGGTATGGTAGGTGTCGGAGCCAAACACCGGATCCGTAGGGTACTTGAAGTAGCTTGCTAGCTCTCTTGCGACAGAACTCAAACGTGTCCTAACACGGTAGGAAAGGAAATAGGTGTCGCTCAAACTAGCAACTGTCGGGTAAAACGAGTGCTCTGTCTTGGCTCATGGGTGGAAAATTCAACTCTTCTTACCCTGAAAAGGCCGGGTTGGGTTCCAAGGCCGTTGACAGCAAACACTCTAGTCGTAGGGTGGACTGTATTCAACACTGTATAACACTGGGCTGTTGCACCGGATAATGGATCCAGAAGATATTGATAGAAAAACTACTGCTTCTATTCACTTATCCTTTATTGCTTTTTCCTTTTGATCTTAACACCTTAGAATTGATATAATGACTGAATGACTGCGCCACTGCGGTGCCGTTTTTATATTGTGCCGCTACTGCTAGAAGTTCCAGAACATGGAAAGTTCCAGAACAATGGAAAGTTCCAGAACATGGAAAGTTCCAGAACATGGAAAGTTCCAGAACGATGGAAAGTTCCAAAACAATGGAAAGTTCCAGAACATGGAAAGTTCCAGAACGATGGAAAGTTGCAGAACAGGGCGTGGCATAGTTAATGCGAGCGGTGTGTGAGTGCTGCATGATTACTGCTGTTGCTGTTCGTTTACGAAGGGGCGTGAACAGTAGGGATAGTAGTAGTAGGCGATATTGCATAAGAATATCATTTTGTTTTTGTTTTTTTTTTTCAAAAATGTGATGTCACGATTCAGCTTACCCCCCTCCCTCGTTTGTCACAAAATGTCACGGTTTTCTGAACCCCCTCCCCCCCCTAAAAGCGTGACATAATTAATGAATGCTGCCTTATATAATTTCCAAAAATTCAATATCGTTGTCTGCGTATTACTCTTGGCTGAATGCACTCAAGGCATAACATGAGTCTTGAAGTTCTGGCAGGAGTAAATCCTCTCCAGAATTGCTTCAAGGAGTTCTCGCTCAGAGTTTTGATTAGAGGTGGAGTGAAAAATGCAGTTGGAGAAGCACAAATTGGTTCGGTTCTCTCAGTGAAACTCGCGGTTACGGTAGAACTTGTTTTGAGTTGTAATTCAAATTTATTATTTGAGTTTTAAAGATTTAGTTTATTTTTAGTATTTTACACAAACTTACATTTCCAGTCTGTTCTTCCTCTGTCCACTGTCCAAAAATAGTTTTACAATATGTTTTCAATGTTTACAAGATTATTTCTAACGTTCTGTCATTAAATGTCTATCAATAGTGTTATAATGATATTCCACCCCCAATAACTGTTGTCGTCCTACTGAAAATATTACAGCTTGGGCGAAATGATACAGTGCTTCGTGCTGCTGTCCGGAACAGTAATAGACAATATTTAAGAAATGCTAGGGCCAAACACACACTCTTGATTTATGAAAACTTACCACCACTATATCGTCGGATTATGTCTTCCGTGCTATACTCCAGACCATGCTCACTTCACCTATAGCTGTTCCTCAATTCATTATGATCTTTCGATTAAACAAGCATCTCGTGGGATTCCGGAACAGCTTCGTGCTATTATAATTCCACGTAGTTTTACTAAAAAGTACCAACACGTCAATTTAAAAAAAAAAAAAAGGTTTTCATGGATCGGTCTCGCCTCAATGGATCCACTGGTTTCGGAGTCTCCAATAAAAACTAGCGCCTTCCACAAACTTCAGGAACCTTGTTCTGCTTATGTTTTTAAGATGGCAAACTTAGTAAACACTCATCTTCTTTGGAAAATTAGTAAACACATCTTATTTCCTTACAAAACTAAGGTAACAGATGAGTGTGCTGGTCGAAAGATCATATTTGATCACCTTTGTATGGGTCCCTTCACATTGCTCAATCCCAGTCAATGAGAAAGCGGACTCGCTCGCAAAGATGGCGCACAAGAAAGCAAATTGTATGAAAGACAAATACTACACGGAGAATTTCACCATTCAGTACGCCTCAGTACCCCTTCAAGTTTTCAAACCGCTTGGGATACTGAAAATCTAGGACAACTGTTACATTCCATAATTCCTATTGTTTCATAGAGGGCGTAGTATACGGACCTGCTCGTAAGTCGTGATTTCATCCGTGTGATGAGCAGACTAATGTCCAAGCACTACTAGTTAGATTCACATCTCAATCGAATTAACGTCGTGGACAGCAAACTTCGCCGATGTGGAAACGGTTATGACGACCTCGATCACGCAGTCTGGCAATGTACGGATAATTACGCCGCCAGAACACGCCTTTTGAATACCCTAGAGGCCCAAGAAAACAACTTTATGTGTCTATCAGAGATGTGTTGGGATCTCGCGACCTTTGTTTCATGCAGTCGATTTATGTGTTTCTCCAAATGTTTAGTATAAGAGTCTAATCTGTTTGTGTTTTTTTTTCTTTATTCATTAGTTTACCTTGTTTTGTTCAGACATCGTAAAGAGTCTCCTCGTCACCCAACGGTCACCACAACCAGCCGAACACAAAAAGGAAGCCCTAATCATATCGTACAACTATCTAGTGCTGGCAACAACTCTATGATAATACTACAGAACTCCATTGCCATGTTCCTTTATCCATCCCATCCCCAAAAATGTTACCCCTTTTAACCTCGGGTAAACCGCGAGTAAACGGTCTAAATCTTACTAAAAGTAGTATTAAGTCACTTCTGTTATATAAAAACAATGAACTATCGGCTCCGTAAAGCAAACGCGATTGAATCTCCCAAGTAAATGAACTAGTTAAACAAAAAAGATTTGACGTTGACACGAAACCAAAATAATGAGCAATGGGTTTGTAGTTTCTTTGCAACGCAAACTCCGATTGTTAAAAAGTCAACTCTTAGTAACTTTGATCTGCTTCTTGTTGGCAATGAATCACTAACTTGTGCAACAAATCCGTCGTTATGACAAAAAACACGATTTAGGGGCTTATTACGGTTCTCACTTTCCACGTGACACCCGTAATAAGGACAATGACTACCATTTGATTTACACGTGAGTTTTTTCACCGTGATTCGTTTTCACCCGAGAAGTGACACTCGTAATAAGGCTCTTACATTGCAGTTTCGTTGGTGTTATGTTATTTCAAAGGTGTTTTCAACTGTTTATAACACTTCATATTCATATTTTATAAATGTATAGAATGATGTTTTCAAAAACAATAAGCTCAATTGTTTGTTTCAGTGGACGAATTTGACTAATCTTTAAATACAATATTAGTGCTCCAACCTTTTCTGGTTCACGTTTGAGCTTGGTGTAGTGATTATCAACAAACTGGAACAGATGAACTGGCTGGATATATTGTAAATCGTTACCCGCATGTCGAAGTCGTTTCTTTACATAACGTAAATTATGCAATTGTTCTGACCGAAATTTGGTTGTAAAAGCTATTTAATAATGCGCCGTTTTGAGATTCCAAGTTCGCTGTGCACCGATCGCAACGCTGTAAACAATAGGAAGGTCTGCTGTGGAGGTGGTCTTATTGTGGTTTCAAAACGTTGGAGTTGCTCTTCATAGATCTCACTTTAATGAACTATACTCTTGAGCAGTTGCGGATTAGAATTTCAACGCCGTGGTATGGTCAGCGTTAATGTCATCTATTTATAACTTCTTTTATTATTTATCTAAAAAAAAAGAGATCAAATAGTAAAATAGAAATTGTAGAATTCCAAATGTCCTCACTTCAGAAGTTAACAACTGGTCGAGTGAATAGTCAGTATTTCAGTAGCAGCGATACCGATCAAATTTCAAATCTGAGACCGCACCCCCTTAACAATGTTTGGTCACGAATCTCTTCTGTGGGCTGATTGTCTCACGTTTTATGAGTATCACGCAAACCCAAGATCTTGTTTCATTTGGATTATGTTTCATATACTCATGCGCTTGGTAACTATCGATTTATTCTGAAGTAATCGCGACTTTATTCATCAAATATTAGTTATACGCTTTTGCGAAATTATCATTTTCCTTGATTAAGCCTCCATGACTTCACTGGTTAAGCAAAACAAATTATCATCACGAACGTCACGAAAGTGCTTTTGGTGTCGGACACTGATCATTTTCCACTGATATGAAAAAAAATAAAAAAATAAAAGTTTCTGAAGAAGCCATTTTGGGTGCATTTTTTAAACATTGGTAATTTTCAAGAAAACATATGTGTTCGATGGCAATTTATGATTCCTGAACCAATTTTGAAAAAAAAAAAAGTTAACAGAATAAAATTCTTTAGCACTACCGTTTTCGTTATACTTTAAATTTGAATTTTTTAAACAAAAAAAAAAAAAAAATTCAAACTTAACCGCGATTCTCTATCAGCAACAAGTGGTGTTTTGATTTGTTCATGGAATTGCCTACAATTCACTACTTAACATCAAGACAATCGGATGAAGTATTTAAATGTTATCATAAGGTTGTTGAATTAAATAAACTTTTAATAAAATTAATTGGAAGTAATGCTTAAACAGTGTTAATACTGCAACTTTTTTTTAATATATCAAAAACCGTGATATTCATTGTGTATAGCCGATTTGACCGGAGTGTTCGTTACAAAGGTAAACAGTTGAAAACAGTTTAACTTTTATTCTATTCTGTGAAATGGGAGCAAAAGAGCGATATTTTTGTGTACCACTAACCATTTTTGTCCGATGAAGGATATTGCTCCATTATGTTATTCCTTGTTCTTATTATTCTTGTGATATATAACAAAACGACATTTATGTCAAATAATCATTATTTTTTGGAAGGCCCAATTATATTACTCCTCTGCACTTAGGATTGGATGTTCATGTTCTAAAGATAGACTTGCATTTCGAGCTATTCGTTTCAATGTGCCACAAATCCCATCACACGGTCCTTTTCCATGGGATGTGGCGAAAAAATGCTATTCAGTATCAATGTTATTTTTGGATTAATACAAAGACAAAGACTTGCAAAAAAATTTCTATTTTTGTATTGCTATGTAGCACCATCCGACAAAAATATTGCTTTTTTTTAGTTCTACAGTACATATATCCCATAAAAATATGCGAAAAATTTTCAATACGTATTTTTGGGTAGCTTTAAGCATTATTTTTACTGTTTTAATGCGTGTGTGTAATCAGCTGACTGTATACTCTGAGACGATGTAAACAAAACAGTGGTTCGTGAGTAACAAAGTTGAGAAAAATGTACGCGAAGGTGGTTGTGACTACTTTGCTGCTCGCCCAAAAGCCCGTAAAACAAATTGCAACGATTGTGGGATGCTACCTGGCTACCGTTTACTGTATCCAACGTTCACTCCTTCAAGTCAAAGATGACTTGAAATGTACGTCCAGGGCAAAAGTAAAGCGCCACCTTGCAACGGACCGAATCAAACAACTTCGGCTGGAGCGCTCGAAACGTTTGGTGTCGGCATTAAAAAAAAAGCATTCCATCATCGTATTCTCCGATGAGAAAATGTTCACCATCGATCCCGTATCTAACACACGTACAGACAGGTTTATTTTGCCGAAGAAGATTGAGGATGTTCCAGAGAACGTGAAATTCAAGTTTACAACCAAACATCCTGTCGGAGTAATGGTTTTCGGGGCAGTTGCGTCCAATGGCTTGAAAATGCCTCCGGTATTTATCAAAGCTGGATTAAAAGTTAATACCGAGGTTTACATGAACATTTTAAAGGACCACGTTTGCCATGGATGAAAGCCAACTTTGGAGCACACCAACACGTCATTTTCCAACAGGACGGAGCACCGTGTCATACTTCAAAAAGGACTCAAGCGTGGCTGAAGGAAAACATGGAATTTTGGCCAAAGGACATTTGGCCTCCTAGCAGCCCGGATTTGAATCCTTTGGATTACTCATTATGGGCATATGTTCAGGCTAAGGCCTGTGAACGTTCTCACCCCAGTGTTGGCGCCATGAAAGCTTCCATTACCAAGCCATGGAACTCGATGACTGACTCATACATTGCGAAGGTATGCTCTCGATTCCGTCCCCGTTTCGAGAAGGTGATCGAGAAAAATGGTGGACATATTGAGTAATGTAATCATGAAAGGCTTAATAAAAGATTCCCTTAATAAAATTATGATTTTTTTTTATCATTTGCTATGAAAAAAAACTTATTTGAAACTGAGGTATGGATTTTCGCATTTTTTTATGGGACATACTGTATTTTAGATTTCAACATTTTTTTCAAATTTGAATTGAATACTTGGACTGCAATGGTGTCATTCTAAAAAAACCCTCAGATATGACAATAAAGCTCAAAGTTTTTAGCGTTCCCAACACTGAATAATAAATGAAAATCGGATGAATTGTAGCCTGATCGTTATTCCAATAACTACCTTGAGCAGCATCTTGATGCACAAATGAATAATTTTCAGAAAAGTCACATACTACTTCAACTTCTCCGTTTTTCAATGTAGATTTTGTTTGCCTTAAAAATGTGGACTGTTAATGTTTTTTAAAAATGTGGGTACCAACTTTTCCAACTTAGCACAAAAGTACAATACAAATTCATCAACTTGTTGAATAAGCGTTTCAAGATTGCAACGATCTGTTGAAATCCATTGCTTGAAAGTTATATCAGATAAGTTACGTTCCTCTTATTCTGACAAAAAAAAAAATCTCTCAAAATCTGTGTGGTCACATTCGCGAATGCATAGGTTTGAGTCAGTATCGAACGAATATTTTTTTCAGAGCATGTATTATCAATTCAATGTTCTCATGGATGGTACAAATGCAAATGTTATGTGAACCAGAACTTCCAAGTAATTTACAATGATGTTGGCGTAATGCGGTATATGAGTTGAAGCCCACAATAATTGTACTATTTTCTTTGAAACTTATGTATGCTTCTCGTAATCAACAAAGAAGTAATTGTTTTTGAAGGTGTGGTGGATTACCATTTTTCTTGACAGAAACAAAATCATTTTGCCCTGGCATGGCTCTGCTTACAAATTCGTTCTTTACCTCCAAGTCCAAACCGTGACCAAGCATTCAGAGTTGGAAGGATTCTACAGTGAAGTCACGGTCTTGCTTCACCAGATATAAAGGTACGTCAAAATACTTCAACACATTCTGAATGCTCCATTATTTTGGCAACAGTGACAAAATCCTCAATTTGTCATCTCTCGTACACTTTGAATTGTTAATTTTTTCCTGAAATTGTGAGATCATTTCGTTGAAATCTGCAACGTTTTGCTTCAGTTGATTTTGGTCCATCACAGCAAAAAATAGTGAAATCTATTAAATGGTATTTAAATCAATATGGAGTTAAACATACATAACATTAATCGAAATGTCGATTGGAAATTAGACTCAAATAAATGCACATCATTAGTGGATCGAAAAGCACCTGATTTTACACTCAAATGAATATGAAATAACTACGAGATGAACTTTTCAACAATTGCTATTAAAAACAAATAAAATGCCTTCATGTTTTTAATGCATGCAACTGATTACTATTTATTAAGGGTGTCCACAGTTAAATTGCATCACATTAAACTCGTCCTCAAAACTAAATCTATCAACCGATTGTCATGAAATATTCAGGGAATAAAATACAATGTATAATCTTGGTTTGGGTATTTTTATTTCACTGTGTTTCTTTACCAAATCCAAAAGCCCGTACTTTCCTTTTAATACCACGCATAAGATTTTTTAGAACGTATTATGCCTTTTCTAATGTCTGCAGGCGCATGGCATAATCCTTGGGGGTGCGACACATCTAAATCCAGATTCAAGATGATCGAAAAATCTCACGCTAGCGAATCAATCTTTGGAAAATCTTGTTTCAGCTTGTGAATCCATCAACTTGCATCGTGCTCCATCTTTTTGCAGTAAATCTTTAAAATCTTCATCAATCTTCTTTCTATCTACTAAGCGTGCGCACATCGCACAGAAGCAAAACAAACCAATCCCTGCATCTGAGATAGAGTCGCACCCCCTGCATAATCCAGAGTGAATGCGGTGTCCTCAATTACTTGTCCCGAAGAGGCAAGAGAGGATCGCAAAACCTTTGGGGGATTTTCTTTTCCAATGCGGTGTCCAAGCCTGTGTATCCCAGTGGGACAGGAGTGGATCGCAATCCAAAGAGATTCGTTAGTCGAAAGTTTCTGGTGTTATTCAAGAAATTGATGGGGTTTATAAATGGAATTATTGTCGTGCTACATTTTACAATTGTTGCATTGATTTGGTGTGACTTACATTTAATTACTGTAGTCAGAATAGGATACCTTTATTGGCGTGACGTTTTTGTGTGTTGATGGTGTCAATGTACATACTTTGCTTTTAAGCGCGTTGGACGGTGTAACATGATTCACGCATTCGGGTTCGCTGTTCTAAATTACTGAGAAAGTAAATGACTTATTTGGTTGGCAAGGCTATATATGGCTGTAATTGCATAATGTGCGTTTTTATGAATGATTGGAGAAGTCGGTTCGTTTGCTGTTACAGTGGCGTGTATGTTTTTGGCTACTCTTTTGATTATCGAAAGTTCATGTTGAATGCATATGACACCTCCCCTTTCGAAAAGAAATAATTTTATGCAATAATTATTTGATTATTATCAAAATTTTGAAAATTCTTCCTCTTTTTCTTCTTGTTTTTTTCATTTTTTTTTCTCTTTTTTTATGTTTTTACAATTCTATTTTTGTGAATCACTTTTTGCTTGTTTGTATTTTTATTCAAAATAGTAAGATTTGGGTTGTTGATTTCTATTACAATGTATGGTCCTAAATAGAATGGGTCAATTTTTTTTTCGATATTCGTTTGTTATATAAATGTGGTCACCGAAATAATTTTATGCAATAATTATTTGATTATTATCAAAATTTTGAAAATTCTTCCAATGTTTATTCTTCTTGTTTTTTTTTAATTTTTTTTTCTCTTTTTTTATGTTTTTACAATTCTATTTTTGTGAATCACTGTTTGCTTGTTTGTATTTTTATTCAATATAGTAAGATTTGGGTTGTTGATTTCTATTACAATGTATGGTCCTAAATAGAATGGGTCAAAATTTTTTTCGATTTTCGTTTGTTATATAAATGTGATCACCGATCTATTGGGTTAATTTTTTCATTGTCCGATTGTTGTCTGGTTTCTTTCCTATTTACAAATTTTCTCTAGCTTATTTGTTTGTCACATTAATTTCAAAGTTTCATTCGTTATAATATTATTCAATGTTATAAACTGGCTTGTGGGTTCCTGTTTTGAAAATCAATAGGTAAATTTGCTTTACATCCAAATACTAATTCAAACGGAGTGTAGCTGTGTTCGGTATGCTGCGTTGTGTTTAGCTGAATGTGTAATATTGAATCCATTCATCCCAATCATCGCTGTGAGCGTTGGTGAAACATCGGAGATACTCATTTAAGCATCTGTGATTTCTCTCCAACGCTCCGATGGTCTCCGGATGGTATTTATGGTAGCCACCATCCCTTCATGCCCTTGGCTTGGATGCAGCTCCACTTAATAGCAAGATCAAATTGAGACACCGATATGAATTCACAATATCGCTGTATGAAGGGCCAAAAACGGAGGGGTGAACCCGTAAGCAGAGACACTCACGCGAAATCCACGGGAAGTTAAGAATCTCCTTCCAACGATACGATCGAACAATTCGAATAACCCAATTCGCAATACTTATTAAGCTTTCTACAGGATGGCTTGTTGAGAAGGGCGCGTCACTCTCACTGAAACTGTTGCAGTAGAATTCGCAGCATCAAAATCGAATCGGTAGGATAAAGAAAATGATAATGCTCGTTCCCTCCTAGACTCAGGCAGTCAATCAAACCATCGTCCAGTTTCAGCTTGAATGTTACCCTGATGCTCTCTCCCAACCCAGTATTTATTATATATAATGTACATAATATGTCATTATATGCAATATATGCAGTATGTAATAGAGCAATGAAATATACTATAATTTTTAATTAACATATGCCATGGTTGGAATTCGTCATCCTGTAATTTAAATATGGTTATAAATAAAATAATATGATGCAATAGTAATAATAGGCATATGATAATCATATGCAGCTTGGTGCATCTTTACAGCTCAATTAGTGGCAGATGAATATAACTCTGGAATGTGAAGGTCTTATTGCAATGAAATAAAACATAAACCATTTAATTATACATGAATCAAAAAAATATGTATGTATTCATGACATATAGATATACATATTCAGCGGAATTGAAGAGCATTTATTAATTTTAATAAAATTCAATGATTTAAATTCATAGAGGAACACCTTTAGATACAATGAAATAAAATATCTGTACTATCTGGAATCTATTTCCTTGTAACCTTGAAGCAAATGAAATTAAATTATTATTATTAATCTTTTAGTAAATATTTTTAATATGATTATACTTATATATAATGATGATATGATGAAAATAATACGATGTTGTAATAGTATACACATAAAAATTAAATGCAACTATTTGTCTCTTCTGCTGTGATATTAGATGATTGAAACTCTGAAATGGCAAAAATTTCCAAAGTGATATAATGAAAGAAAGTTGATCACCAGCCAAGCGGAATAGCAAAGAAAATTTAAGCAAACAAACAATGATTAAGATTACTGCCCAAAAACGGAAGCTTAATAAATCTACAAAAAAGAAAAAAAAACCAGAGAGAGAAAAAGAAAAATGAAATTTGAATTCTTCGATAACTCTTGCTTTCTACTGGGCCCAAAAATAATTCTTTATATCTGTGCAATAGAAAATGAGAGATCATAAACAATTTTAGTTTTTGAATTATTAAACTTTTTTGGAATTTGTCGAATGATCCTCTTTAAAAAAAAAAATAAAAAACCATCCTATCTTTTCAAATACATATCGTGGGTTAGGTGGGCTAAAACTTACGACGATGCATAGATGCGAACCTGAAAATAGCTTTAAAAATATTGTGAAGGGATGTTATAATATAAAATGATAGTAACAATTATATTTGTACTGTCTGCATGTCTGTAGACTGATGTCCAGCTGCAATTGTAGACGCTCTTGCATTATCATTGCCACGAGGGAAACAAAAAATTTAAAATTATTAAACAACACTTGGGAATTCCATGGATGATCTGAAATTATACACCGTATAAAGAATACTTCCTTTTTTTGTGGTAGGGTAAGATTTCAGCATGCTACCTTCCTACATCGCGTTGGTGGGACTGCTTCCTAAGGTATAGCTGACGCGATACAGCGTTTCTTACTCAGCCGCTGGATGCCAGGACAGACGCTGTTTGAGCCGCACCTCCTTGGTGGACAGACGCTCGGAACGCACCTCCTCAATCTAGCTGAAGTCAGAAGGACAACAGTGCCCAGGCTGCACTACCAGCTAAGTACGCAACCCTTACTGGCGGTCTTTGTCATCTCTTGACCCGTGGAAGCATGAGGTAGGAACTTGTGAGGACCAGTGCTATGTTGCTGTTGAAAATTTTTGCTTTATGGATAAAAGTTTACAGATTTGTTCAAGGACTTGGTTGTTATATTCTGTACCTTGATCTGTTCTAAGTTCCATGAAATTTCCGTAAATCAGAATAAAGCGTTCACCAAGCGCTTTTGCTATTACTGTGGCTTCTTTTATAGGGATTGGTATACAAATTACATATTTAGTTAGATTACATTTAAGCGTTAGAATAAATCGATTGCCGTTACTCGTTCTTATCAAAGGTCCTACTGTGTCAGCAGAAAGAACTTCAAATGGCCTTGACGGTGTGGTAGTAACAACTTGTTTTTCTCTGGTATGTCTATGAACTTTGTTTATTTTGCACATACAGTGACCGGCGAAAAAGAAGATCCATCGATACGTATACTAATCAGGCAAAGATATCTTTACAACTTCGTATCAATAGCAACTTTCTTACCCGTACTGTACATATTTGGGTATCATTCATGAGGCTTAGCGTAAAAGTTTGAATATACATATTCATTTCAGCCAACTGCATGTGAAAAACGAAATAAGCTTGTGTTTACGGTATGTTAATAAAAAAGATCCACTAGGAAAAAAAAAACTTTCCGTGTACATCCACTTGGCTTACCCCTTGTTGATCATGCTTTTGACATTCCTTTATTTACATCCATCACAGATAATTGCTACAGTTGTGAGAAATAAGTGAGTTTAGCCCAAGTGACGGGTTTTTTTAAGAATCGATCATGGGAGGACAGAAAATAACAGTCCAAGTTCGAAATCTTATCGTGCGCGATTGCTCAAAAAACGAATCTCAGCGAAAAGTTGCCGAAAAGTATGATGTAAGCCGTGGTGCAGTGCAGAAAATAGTTTTAAAACACCAAAAGCTTGGAAGTGTCGCGGATCGAACAGGACGTGGACGCAATCGCAAGTCTGATCACTGTGAAGACACTAGAATTATCCGAGAAATTAAAAAGGATCCGTTTGTTACCATCCGTGCGCTCAGAGAAAAGCTAAGCCTTTCGATATCCGATCGCACAGTTCGGCGACGCATTGCTGAGCACGGTTTGAAAAGTCATTTTGCTCGACACGGCCGTTCGAAAAGTAGGGTGAATAAGTAGGGTGAATAAGGAGAAGCGATTGCGGTTTGCAAGAAACCATATAAATAAGCCACTGGAGTTCTGGAAACGGGTTGTTTGGTCAGACGAATCAAAGTTTGAGCTGTTCAACAGAAAACGACGACTGCGAGTTTGGCGGAAAAGCGATGAAAGGCTGAAGGATAAACATCTACAAGGGACCATGAAGCACGGCAGTGGAAATATCATGGTCTGGGGCTGTTTCTCATAGTTTGGAGTGGGGAATCTGGTTCTAATCAGTGGTATTATGACGGCAGATGGGTATATAGATATTCTGAACGAGAATATGGAAGAATCTTTGCTGAAAATGGGTCTGGAAGATAATTACATTTTTCAGCAAGACAACGACCCAAAGCATGCGGCCAAGAAAACACAAGCTTTTTTCCGTGCCTGTCGGATTAAACCCTTGGAATGGCCTCCCCAGAGCCCGGATTTAAACCCAATTGAAAATCTCTGGGCAATTCTCGACAATAGAGTCGAAAAAACCCACTTTTTCAAAAATACATGTTTTTTCTCAACAATAATACATTGATCAAAGTTGGATCTTTATTTTTGCCGGTCACTGTAGTACATGATTTAACAAAATTTGCAATATCTGCTTTCATGTTCTTCCATTTGTATCTCTCTCGTATTTTCAGATACATTCTATGTTGTCCAATATGACCGGACGTCAGGGTCATATGGAAATTCTGAAGCACATTATTTATTTTCTGGCGTGCTGTCAATATTTTTGGAGGATTGAACAAAATGATCTCATACCAGGAAATGGCTCTGTTGGCAATTTCCTTAAATGTATTAACGCTGAATGATTGGAAAAATTTATCCTCAAGTGAAATGGCCAATTTATTTCTTTTATAATTTCAGAAGAGCATACTCTAGTGCATGACTTCCGTTATTCATTGTTATTTCTTCATTGCTCAACAATTTTGTATAATTATGATTGTATAAATTGAATTTTAAGAAGCTTAAGAAGTTTTATAGTCTCTGAAGGGTTTTCAGTTTGCCAAGCGTTAATGTGATCAATATTATCGCTCAGTTCTTCTGGCCTTCTTTTACTCATTGATTGGGTTTTTTGTTGGTTTCTCATCATTGCCCTGGTGTTGACTGTTAAAACCGATAATTCTTTTAATTCTTCTGAGTTCGAACGAATACGTGAAAGAGCGTCTGCTCCTACATAATTTTTACCAGGAACATATTCAATTGAAAAGTCGAATTCTGCTAAATCTAGACGCATACGCGTTAATCTGCTCGTAGGGTTCTTCATGCCAAATAGATAAATTATTGGCTTATGATCGGTACGAACTGTGAATTTCTTCCCATATAGGTAACTTTTTAAATGATTAATGGCCCAATGTATGGCCGTCAATTCCTTTTCAATTGTTGTTTTATTACTTTCACCTTTGCGTAGGCGATCGGTAAATCATCGTTGCCATATTTCTGCGATCGCCGGCGTCGGTGGTGTAGTGGTAAAGCGTGACTGCTACTTGGCACCCCAGTGGGTCTGGGTTCAATCCCAGTCGACGTCGGTGGTTTTTCTGAGGCGAAAAAATCTGGTCACGTCTTCCTTCCGAAGTGAAGTAAAGCCGTTGGTCCCGGTTCATATTCATGAGTCGTTAGGTAGGGTCCAGGTGGTGGAGTCGTCTTCCTGGCGTCGGTGATTGTCACTATGTGAGGAAATAGGCCGACATAAAATAAAGATTAAAAAAAAAAAATATTTCTGCGAAAGAATTGCTCCGCATGCTACGCTTGACGCGTCCGTAGTAAGGATAAATTCCTTTGTGAAATCTGGATAACGAAGAATTGTTGGAGATATCAGTAATTGTTTTAATTTTTCAAAGCTATTTTGATGTAAATGTGTTCAAATGAATTTACACCTTTTTCAGTAAATTATTCAAAGGTTTTGCGATATGCGCAAAATTTGGCACGAACTTTCTTTAATAATTACAGAAATCTACAAAACGTCGTACTTCTTCCACGCTTGAGGGTACTGGAAAATCTTTAATGACTTAGAATTTGTTACTATCTGGCAAAATTCCTTGATCTATAATACGGTGTCCTAAATAAAGAACTTCCGTCCGAAAAAATCTGCATTTTTCGGGGTTGAGTTTAAGATTGTGGTACCTCAACCGCTCGAAAACTTTTTGATAATTGTTCATTTATGATTGACGGAACAACCAATAATGATTATATCGTCAATATCCTGCCATAGCGATGTTCATCATGCACTGGAATGAATAAGGGCTAATATTTAAGCCAAAAAGTCAACGTGTAAAATAAGAAGTAGAAGAAACTGTGTACTTTTTCGCTTCAGCATCTAATGGGATCTGGTGAGACCCAGACATTAGATCTAAAGTTGTAAAATATTTGGCTTTTCCCAACTGATCAAGAATTGTTTCAATTCTTGGCAATGGAAATTTATCTGCCAAGATTTTTTTATTCAACTTGCGGAAATTATTGACCAGTCTCCATTTGTTGCTACTGTCGTCCGATTTTTTGGAACTAATAAAATCGGACTATTCTAGGGTTTTTTTTTCATTAGGGCGAATCTAGCCCGGTGAGAGTCTCTCAATTGTAGATTCACCCTAATGAAAAAAACCCTAGTATTATAAGGTGACACCGAAGGCTCTATGATATCATCCTTCAGCATTTGTTGAGCTTGCTTTTTAATTTCATCGTTTTGCGAGTGAATATTTTAGTAGTTAGGAATATAAATGGGAATTGGATCCATTAAGTGAATATCTTGTGAATAATTCTTTTTTAAATTATAAAAAATGTCTGAGTTTCGTTCACTTAACTTTCTCAACTGTTTGTCTACGAAGTATGGTACGTTTGAAAAATCTATTTTCGAAAGCAAATTTTGTTTCCGTTCATTGCTTGTATTGTTTCTTATAGGGCTTTGGTGATAGTTATCAAGTTTGTTCGGTGCTATTTGTTGATAGTTATCAAGTTTGGATAGTGCTTCACGGAAGCGAAGACGTATCCGAGCAGGGAAAGTAGCTGAACAGAAGCCTCAAATCAACATGCCAAATTCAAAGAGCGGTGTAAAGAAGGATAATCCAAATCCTCCTGGTTTTCATAGTACCAACTACACACAGGATTTCCCATCTCTCCCGGGGACATCCAAAACCCCTGATGCCCCGATTTTAAGAACAGAAGCCCCCTCTTCATCTGGACTGTTCTCATTCGATGATATTGTGGAAGGTATTTTCAAGTACCTCGAAATTTCTGACCCTCTTAAAAGCATTGCTAAGGCAATGCTTCCCACTGCGAACACTTTTTTGAAGAAATTAACATTAAAG
The DNA here is from genome assembly GCA_024533555.2 of Aedes koreicus. Classification (NCBI taxonomy): domain Eukaryota; kingdom Metazoa; phylum Arthropoda; class Insecta; order Diptera; family Culicidae; genus Aedes; species Aedes koreicus. Next base: position 148,138 of record JAHHFK020001561.1, read on the forward strand.
TGGCGCCTCCTTGCAGCTATTATTTCCTTCGATGGATAATTTGCCAAAAGAGGTCGGGGATTTGATCACTGTTCTGCAGTGGAATTGTCGAAGTCTTGTTCCTAAACTGGAATCATTTTTAGCTCACACTATCGGTTGTGATGCATTTGCTCTATGTGAAATTCACGTGGAGGAGGAGTACTTTTGGGGATCAAAAAGTGCTACTCCTTCTATAGAGTGAATTTTCCTCCAATTCCAGGTATTGAAATTGTCGCATGTCAGGCTGTTATTAAAAATAAAAGTCTTTGCATTGCTTCCGTTTATATTCCTCCAACAGCAACAATTAACCAAAAGCAACTTTCAGATATTTGTTCGGTCCTTCCTGCTCCGCGGTTGATCATGGGAGATTTTAACTCTCACGGTACAGGCTGGGGAGAACTGTACGATGACAACCGGTCAGCCTTGATATATGACCTCTGTGACAACTTCAATATGACAGTTCTTAACAATGGAGAAGTTACACGCTTGGCTGGTCCATCCTCAATTGGCAGTAGATTAGACCTCACACTTTGCTCAAATTCATTATCGTTGGACAGCACGTTGAATGTGATCCAGGATCCCCACGGTAGTGATCATTTGCCTATTAAAATTTCGGTTGCCACCGGGTTCAATCCGCCGGAATCGATCAACGTCACGTATGATCTAACTCGTAGTATCAATTGGACAAGGTTCAAGACAGCAATAGATGAAGCCGTTACAACGGTAGAAGGGCTTCCAACGCTGGAGGAATATAACTTCCTCTCCAACCTGATTTTGGAAGTTCCAGGAACGTCATTTCGCAGGAAACCTCGTTCTTCAAGGTGGGATCAGCAATGCACCGAAGTTTACCGTAAAAAGTCCGACGCGTCCAAAATCTTTCGTAGACGTGGAAGACCTGAGCACATCGAAAGGTACACGACTCTCGAACGCGAATTTAAGAGCGATCAACTCTCTCGCACTTCTTTCGTGCGTAGAACTCTCTCTCGCACTCCTTTCGTGCGGCAACACGGCTCCAGGGGCTGATGGGATCAAGTTCAACTTGCTTAAGAACCTCCCAGACGTCACTAAGAGGCGCATGTTGAACTTGTTTAATCAGTTTCTGGAACTCAACATTGATGATTGAAGACGAGTGAGAGTTATTGCCATTCAAAAACCTGGTAAGCTCGCGTCCAACCACAACTCGTAACGACTCATCGCGATGTTATCTTGTATTCGAAAGTGTAAGTCCCCTTTTGTATAATTTTTATGTCGAAGACATTGACGATTGTCTAAGTGACAACTGTACGTTGAGACAACTTGCAGATGGTGGCGTAGTGTCTGTCACGGGGCCCAATGGTGTCGAACTACAAGGACCCTTGCAGGATTCCTTACACAATTTGTCTACTTGGGCTAGGAATCGAATTCTCTACGGAGAAAACTGAGTTGGTAGTTTTTTCTAGGAAGTATATGTTATGAACATATGCTTCCTAGAACCTATGCTTCCTGCACAACCGAAGCTTCAAATTTTGTGTAAGCCGATAACTCATTCTATGTCATTTAAATATCTGGTTCGATTCAAAATGCACCTGGAGATTCCACATTGAGTATCTGATGCGAAAGTGCCAGCAAAGGATCAACTTTTTCCGAACAATTACCGGGACCTGGTGGGGAGCGCATCCGCAAGATCTTCTAACGTTGTACCGGACAACGATTTTGTCGGTTATGGAATAAGGTAGTTTTTGTTTTCAGTCAGCGGCTCGGTCGCACATCATCAAACTGGAACGTATTCAGTATCGGTGTCTTCGTATCGCATTAGGTTACATGCACTCGACTCATACCATGAGTCTTGAAGTGCTGGCCGGCATGTTGCCGCTCTCGGATCGGTTTTCAGAATTATCTCTCCGACTTCTCACCAGGTGTGAAGTTTTGAACCACCAGGTAATCGAAAACTTTGAGAAGCTTCTTGAGTTGAACCCTCAAACTCGCTTCATGACGTTGTACCATTTGTACATAACACAGGATGTCAGCCCGTCGCCAAATATCTCCAATCGTGTTTGCTTCTTCGATTTCGGAAATTCGATTCATTTTGATTTATCAATGAAACAGGAGCTTCGTGGGGTCCCAGAACATCATCGTCCTATGATTTCTCCGGTGATATTTGCTGCAAAGTTTGGCCTAGTTGATTCCACTAGAACGTTTTGATATAGGACTCCGCTGGCTTTGGTGTATACAATGAAAATTATAGCGTCGCTCGTAAACTTCAAGCACCTTGTTCTGTTTTTGTCGCGGAATTTGCGGCAATTCACTTTTCCTTAGAAACTGTTGCCTCACTAACACCGGATCAATACTTCATTTTCACGAATAGTCTTAGTTCTATAGAGGCTATTTGCTCCTTGAGGCCGGTAAGGCACACCTCTTATTTTCTTATGAAAATACGAGGTCTTCTAAGTGCTTTGTCTTCTCGTTCTTGTATCATCATCTTTGTTTGGGTCCCTTCTCATTGTTCGATTCCTGACAATGAGAAAGCGGACTCGCTTGCAAGGGTGGGCGCTATGGAAGGCGATATTTATGATCGAGAAATCGCGTTCAACGAGTTTTTCTATATTTTTCATCAGATATCACTCGTTAGCTGGCAGTATAAATGGAGTAAAGGAGATTTGAGGCGATGGCTACATTCTCCTGGGAGACAGCAATCTCTGTGAATGTGGACAAGGTTACCAGGACGCAGATCACCTTATTTGGTTTTGTGCTGAGCATCGTGGAGTCAGATCTGAGCTTTATGATTCCCTTCGGGCTCGAGGTAGACAACCCAATGAACCGATTCGAGACATTTTGGCTGCACGCGATCTGGAATTTATGAAACTCATTTATGTGTTTTTGACTAACATTAGCTTTAGATTATAGTTTGATTAACTTACTTGCATAGGTTAAATTTTTGAGGAATGTGTGCGTCAGTGTGTGATTGCGGTTGTGTGTGTGTGTGTGTGAGTGTGGCTGTGTGTGTGAGTGTGGTTGTGTGTGTGTGTGAGTGAGTGATTGTTTTTTTAAATTGAAAACGTTCAATTAAAAAATTGTAATTAGAAGTTCTAGATATAAGAAAACCATTGTTCCTTATGCTTTGTTCAAAATTCCCACCGCTATTTTCGCATCCATAAATTGGTAATTCCCTTTAACCTCGAGACGGCCGCGAGTAATCGGTTCTACTCCCTTAACCCTAGTTCTAAGATAACTGATGTATATAAATAGGAAAACTTGGCTCTGTAAAGTTGATTCGATTGAGCCTGTACAAATAAATGAATTAAAAAAAAAATCAAGTTTGTCAACGATTGGTTGGAAATTTTGTATAAGGACTTGGTTGTCCGTGGTATTGATAAATTTTACCATGGCATTTTATGGAGAGACTATTGTATTCCCACAAAAGATTTCAGGTTGAATCTCTTGTGAAAGTACTATAGAATCTGCAGTTATGTTGAAATTCGGAATTCTTCGGGTTACTTCACATCTGGGTGGAAGTATTATATTGTTTTGGAAGCTGCCTTCAATAGGAATTGAAATAACATGGTTTTGGAAATTAAAATTTAACAAGTAATATTTATAGTCAACTGTAAGGTTGTGTTTGGTAAAGAAAGCGCGTCCCAGTTTACCGTCTGTTGGTATTGTTTAATCTTTATTTACAATTTGGAAACTAAGACTTATTTCAAGACAGTCATTTAATCTTAAATTAGTGGTTATTTCTGCAATGGTTTCATATATTCATTTGGTTATACCTGAAAGTCTGTATTTGATATTTCTATTAATAGGTTGATAAATTGATATTATTCCACATTTGAACAGTGAAATATCGGCTTCACTGTCAACTAAAAATTGTACGGAATCAAATTGCACCATTTTTACATGGCTGTAACTTTTTACCCGTTGGGTATTTTCTCTTGAAATTTTGCGCACGTACCTCGAAATTCCGGATCTTTCTCATCGAGCCATCAGCAGGAGGCGGGAAATGGTACATTCTACGGTGTCTCGTGTTTTAAATCGATACCACGGACGTTTGACCATCGATCGGAAAGAAAAAGTGGCATTAGTGTATAGTGTTAAGGACCACAAGCGGGTAGTTCAAGCTTTCAAGAGGAATCCCAACAGTTCAGTTCGAGATGTGGCGAAGAAACTGAATCTAACCAAAACTTTCGTGCAAGATGCGAAAAAAACGTGAAGGACTACACACGTGCAAAGTCCAAAAGGCGCCTAATCGCGATGAATGGCAGAATACGGTAGGTAAAACACGAGCCCGGAAGCTCTACACCCAGATGTTGACGAAACCACATTGCCTCGTTATGGATGATGAGACGTATGTAAAAGTAGACTTCCGGCAGCTTTCGGGGCTGCAGTTTTTCACTGCTCATCATAAATTCGATGTCCCTGAGGACGTTAGAAAGCAGAAGATGTCAAAGTTTGCCAAAAAATATATGATTTGGCAAGCAATTTGCTCGTGTGGAAAGCGGAGCACCCCATTCGTGACAACTAGAACGGTCAATGGGTAGGTGTACCTAAAAAAATGCCTCCAAAAGCGTCAACTTCATTTTCTGAGATCACACGATGGTCCTACGATTTTCTGGCCGGATTTAGCCTCGTGCCATTAAACGAAAGAGGTTTTGGAGTGGTACAAGGCTTAGGAGGTCAATTTCGTGCCGAAGCATCTCAACCCCCTGAACGCACCGGAACTGCGGTCAATTGAAAAGTACTGGGCCATCATGGAGCAGGCACTTCGGAGGCATCCTAAGGACGTGAAATCGGAGGAAGATATGAAGAAAAAATGGATTGCCACGCAAAAAAAAGTTGGTCCAAATGTTGAACAGGACCTTATGAGTAGTGTAAAGAAGAAGGTTCGTGCATTTGGATATGGAATTGAAATTGAATAAAACAAACATGGGAAAAAATTCACAACATGTTCTCTTTGACTCCCTGAATGTTTGAAGATGATTGGTTGAACGGACGAATTTTGCCGAATATTTGTGTGTGTCGCAATTTGATTCCGTACACCCTTTATGAATGTATATTTAGAAAAAGTCATATGTTCATCTAAAGTAATAAAGTTTACAGCATTTATATTCGTTAAGTAAATTACTGTTGATGATGCGGGTTTACCTGCATCATTTGTTGACCTTAAAAATTATTGACGTTGTTAATATATTGTACATTTTGTGGCTGCCCCTCCTGATGCAAAAATGGTTGTTGTCCAGGTGCGTACATTTGTAGACCTGCAGCTTAAGATGCATACTGCGGAAAAGCAGCGTTCTGCATTTGTACTGCATCAGTTGTAGTTGTATAGATTTGACGTCGAAAATTAGATTGATATCTTCCCCCACGTCCTCTTTTTTGATAAAAAAGACTGTATTCGATGAAATTTGGACACACGCAATTGTTCGTAGCTTTTTAGCGTGTGGGTGAAAATTATTGAAATTTTAACTGAATGTATTATTGTGTCAATTGTGTAATGAGTTTCGTGAAAATCGGTCGAGTGATTTCAGTGATGGCTTCGAATGAAGAAATAGTGCGCCAACAAATTTTGGGCACTCACTTCGAAAACCCAAACGCTTCTCATCGATGGATCGGAAAACAGCTCGGAATCGCACATTCAACCGTATCTCATGTGATCAAAACGTTCAAGAACCGTAAGACAACCAAGCGGAAAAATGCTAGTGGCAAAAAACGTGACACATCAAATCCGGAGAAGGCCAGGATGGTATTGACCCAATTTAAGCGTTATTCCAACATTTCGATCAGGGATGTTGCGAAAAAGGCGAAAGTTTCAGTTTGTTTTGTGCAGAAAACAATGAAACGTTCTGGATTACATGTGTACAAGGTCCAGAAGGCACCGAACCGGAGCGATAAACAGAACTCGGTGGCCAAAACTCGCGCAAGAAAACTGTACAGGGAGTGGCTCACAAAACCGTTCTGCATTGGGATGGACGATGACCTACATTAAAGCCGACACCAAACAAATGCCAGGACAGGAACACTACGTCGCCACCTCTCAGTTGGCCGTTCCGGAGAGTGTACGGAAGAAGAAACTGTCGAAATTCGTCAAAAATTCCTTGTCTGGCAAGCGATCTGCGGATGTGTCAAAATGAGTCAGCCCTTCATCACCTCTGGGACCGTCAACGGAAAAATCTACAAGGACGAATGCCTCCAAAAACGACTTCTGCCCTTTTCGAGATCTCACGATGGCCCGACATTGTTTTGGCCGGATTTGGCATCTTACCACTATGCCCGGCCCGGCTTAGACTGGTACAAAGATAATAATGTAGTTTTTGTACCAAAAGACGTCAACCCTCCAAACACTCCGGAACTTCGCCCAATTGAAAAATTTTGGGCAATCATGAAGGCAAAGCTCGTTAAAACTCCAAAACTGATAGAAAATGAACTTGAAATAAAGAAAGTGTGGTTAAAAGTAGGTAAGCACGTCGGTCCTATCATTGCCCAAAATTTGATGGAAGGGGTCAAGGCAAAGGTGTGGGCATTTGGGTTGGGAGAAGAGGTTCAATAAACCAATGATGTCAAAACTTAACCATTTAGTAGTACTTTATTTCCAGAAAGTTTGAAAAGAATCGGGCTCAAGGAAAATTTTTGGTGACCTATTTTGTGCGTCCAAATTTCATCGAATACAGTCTTTAGTTATTCCTATTATGAGAAAAACTATTTCTGGGTTGATAGTTATTAGGTCTTTGTTGAAAATTATTCCGACTTTTACTATGGAAACGATTTGAATCGTTGCGATTATTATTATAACTAGCGTAGCCGTTATGTTGCGTTTGCCTGTTTGCTTCTTTCCCTTTGAAAGTTAACATTTGTGCAGTTTGGAATGATGTGCTGGAAGCATTTGCTTGTAGTGTCTGTGTTGTTCCTTTATGTCCTTAAATGTACTTGCTTTAAGAATTATCTTTTACTCAGCCTAGTTGAAACTATTTATTAAAGTATCTACTCCAGCTTTTGTTGACATCGATTTTTACACTGCATCAGATATTCCAGTACTTAGGTAAACTGCCTCTAATTTTACGGTAAGGTTTTCTATCTCATCACAATTTGTTTCCACCGTATCCTTTTGTTTTGTGGCCTTCAGTTTAGCCAAAATATTTTCCGGTGTGGTTTTGTCTTGACTTCATTAATAACGTCGTCAATTGTTGCTAACCCTTCCGGTAAGGCTTTTCAGGTAAGGCGTGTCTTTAAGAACCTTACTGCTGTAGCTCGCTGATTTGGTAAGGGGGCAGCGCTGCTGATCCAAGGGGTTGCAAATCAGTTCGCGCGTGTGGTATTTTCTTTTTTTTTTTTTGTTATTTTCACACGTAATATCCTACAATTTCGTTGTAAAGTGTTCCTCGGAGTGTGGTGCCAGTGTTGAGCGTCAAAAATCTCTCTCAAATGTGGGCCCAGGTAGTGAAAATGAAAAAACGAAAGGGTGAGTTATGTCAGTGACATAACTGCAAAGTTGACGTAGGACTCCTTGTTGATGAGAAGAAATTGATGTCATCGAATTAATAAGTTTTTACTATATTTTATTCAGCCTAAATAACCATGAGACCCTTAGTGAGACCCTGACTGATGAGAACCATGAGTACATGACTTTATTGTTAATACTATTTCGCTTATTGATTTCCAACGTGCTTGCTAGTGTTAACATGGCGAATAGGGATTTATATATGGATACTAAGCAAGATTTTAGGCCATTTTCTCCGTTCACGGCTTTTCAAGCATCGCTATGTTGAGCCGGTGCGTGGTAATGAAAATTTTGATGAGCTCAAGAGAAAATTCAATCAAATATACTCTTTGGTTGACAAATTCATTTAGTCGTCCTGAAAAGGACGGATTTTATTTGTTTACGGATGGAACACGGTTCACAATTGAAATTTTCTTGTCGGTCTTCTTGGGCTGAAGGACAAACGGGAGAAGTTAATTCAGCTCCTCGTCGTTACGGACGGCTAGCTCTGTTTAGTTGGCCTTTAGTTGGTCTTCCAGAGCAGACGATGAATGCGCTTGTCCTTACGGATGCACAGCGAGAACTGATAGTAGGTCGGACGTAACCAAATGTTTAATTATCGCTGGCACGGTAACTGTGGCAGTATTAACCAATCAGAGCGTGACACAAATTTTCAACCAATAGCCTTGTGCGTTCAAACATTTTTCTTTAAAGTACTTTTTAATTAGTTTAAACAAATGTAATGAATTTAGTTATCAACAGGGATCCAGCTTTGATGTTCTACCTTTCGAATGAAATACTTATCGTAAAATTTCTGGGGGCCAAAGAGGAGATATTATCGTTCAAAGTCTCCAAACCCGCGTAACGCTTGCGATTTTAGAAATTTTAGAACAGCGCCCCTATACAGGAATAGAAAAGAGAGACGTAAGTCCTACGTCAAAAAAAGTGTCCTCCATCGAACAAAATGTTTTTCATCCGTCCCCGTCGTCATGGTAGTCATGTCAGCAGAATCAGCAATGCAAGAAGATCTGATGTTGTGGTAGTGGTAGTGAATTGAACGTTACTTGTGTTGTTAGCTTGCGGTTGTATCGAAGCCACTTTGGATGAAATGGATTTGTTAGCTTAGAATTTGATGGTTTTAAAACGAAGAGTTTTCGTGGAAAAAATGCGACACGCAAAGAGATGCGTTGTTTTGATCGCAGTGAAAAAGATTTTGCCAGCCATATTTTCTAGTTACGGCGTATACCAGTACGTGTTGTCGCTGTGTGTGAGTGTGTTAGTACTTAAAAAAATAGGTTCTACAGATATGAAAAAATCTATGCCTTGCCGATTGCTCACCTTTTTGCAATTGGATACGGGATCAAACATTCAGCTAAGTATTAAGCTAAGTATCATGTAAGAAATATTGACAAACATTATTGGTTCATGGGAGCGCATGCGCTGTTTACACGAAGAAATCCAGTTTGCGTGTTTTTCTGTCTGTCTCTCTCTTCTCCTACTCTGAGTTTTGTGCGTTTGTGCGTTTTTGCGTGCGTTTTTTGTGCGTAAAATTCCACATAATAATCATTTGATCACACATAAACAGAACCCTCCGAGAAACACATATGAAGCTTATGTTGCAAATGAAAAGTATGTGTGGCCACACATAGTTGTTATTTGTATACATTGGAAGTATGTGTGGTTACAAATAGATATCATTCGTTGATCAAATTGCAAAAAATCATGTGTGGGACACATAGAAGTCATCATTGCTTTTTTATCAGTGTATGTATTCTCGTTGCAGTTCGGAACCGGAGAAAATCACTCCCGCAGATCAATTTGACTGATTTCCCATATTGTGGCAAAGTGTCGTATCTGATGCGCTGTGTAACACAGCAAATGCGCTGTACAGCGCACTAGATGCGCCACAGTGCAAACGTTCAGAACTAGAGTTAGATCGTTTGGCGCTAGTGGGTTGATGCAGTTTTCGGCTGTGACGATAATACAATCCTTGTGGTGAGTTGGATTAGTTACCGTGCAGGAATTTGCGTCGGAAAAAGAAAGAGGCATACGAAACAATTTCTTCCCGAAGAAAAGTTTGCCTTAAATTTAACAACTAATCTCAATCATTCTCCTATTTAATTATCCTTTTCTTGTTAATTTTGGACGATTTTTGACGGATTGACGGATCATTTTGACGTTTCGTCCACGCAAACGAGTGCACCGTTTGATGTATCTTGTTTCAGTATTTAAGGTTCATCTAGGCGTGATTGATAAATATATTAGTTTACGTTTCTTCTGCTTGGTAATATTTTTCATTTTCGGCTTCGCATTTGTGCAACTTTGTGGGTTTTGACTCAACTAGCCTGCGCTTTGTAGTGTGTGCGTTTTTGCTGGTTGTTTGCTGAGTTCACGTTTGCTTGTGACTACTGTCATTTTTATTATTTTCATTGTCTGCCCTACAAGTTTGACTACAAGTCAGTACATATGTTGTTGGGGTTTGGTTGATTTTTATTTTCAAGGATAAGATCTATTATTTATTAATTTTTTATTTTTATTCAGATATATATAACAATGCCCGTTTGGATGAACAAAAATATCTATTGTAGAGTTTTATTAGTTTACGGTTCCATTTATATGTGTTCCACTAGCTTACCACTTTAGTTTATTTATAGGCACAATAAACAATAATTTAGAAGATCATAAGTAAGAACTATTTAATAATGTAATTAAGAATGCAAATTAAGACTCTAAGATAAACACTTAACCTTTCTTCTCTTTGTCAAAATTTACAGCTAGCCATCAAGAAAACACTGCAGTCAACTTCAGGCCGTTGAGAGCAGATTGTCACCGCAGGTTTGCACATCAACGCCGATTGGATGTAGGTGCTGCGTCACGCTTAGGGTGTGCGCAACAGCCCCCCCCCCCCCCCTCCACAGAAGTTGGGCCCTAGTCCAGCTCACTTCGTTTTGCGCCTACATCCAACACCGCAAGCTTTATGGCTGACCTTTCGTAGATTCCTGTAGTTTTCTGTACGACCGCCAAACGTACTTGTCCATCTAACGAGGTCTTGACTGAGAGAACCCGTCCTTTTGGCCAACAGTTCCGAGCTAACTGAAGATCCACCACAACGACGATGTAGCCGATTGCAATTGGCCTCACAGGGTAGAACCATTTGGTGCGCCAAGTTATTGTGGGCAGATACTCTGCCACCCATCGCCGCCAAAACCAATTCGCTAAAGCGTCCGACCCTTTCCATGACTATTGAAGCGCAACGGATAATCGGCATACGGGACTAGTGGTTTGGACCCGCTCGAAGATCACATCAGAAAATGGTTGGGCGTCAACGCTGGTGATGAGACAGCATCCACAGGTACATGTGTCAGTGGGCGACTATTTACGATGTTTTCCGCCTGGATTAGGTAGCTCCTAAGCACTTCCTCCGTGTGCACTCTTTGGGGTTTAACGACAGCTAGAATCATCTTCATCGACTGGATGAGACGTTCCCAGCAGCCACCCATGTGGGGTGACGCCGGAGAGTTGAAATGCCACGATGTTGTCGGAGTGGTGAATTCGGTCATCAGCATGTTCTGGTCCAGCCCCGCCAACGTAGCCTTCAGCTTTTTTTCAGCGCCAACAAAATTAGCCCCTCGATCGTTCCTAATTTCCACGGGGGTCCCACGACGTGCAAAACAGTTCCTGAGAGCCATGATGCACAAACTGGTGCTCGGTGAGGCGGCAAGCTCGAGGTGTATGGCCCGAGTTGTTAGGCATGTGACGATCAATCCCCAGCGTTTCTCATGGCGGCGACCGACATGAACGAGATATGGACCGAAAAAATCCACACCAACGTATGAGAACGGGCATATAAAAGCTGCAACTCGCGCTTTCGGAAGTGGTCCCATTGCTGGTGGTTCAGGTCTCGCACTTCAAACACTTCAAGCACTTCGGTTTCCATAGAAATGGAGGTCCAACGAACCAACGACTTGTTGACTTGAGGTCCGGTTTGAACTTCCGCTTAGTTTCATCATCAGCGACGTTGTGTTTTGTGCTCATCCATCTCCACTCCGTGATGTCCGTCGTCTCAAGTATTTCGCCAACACGAAAGGCCACGAACTGGGAATAACGGCGGTGATCAGATTGCAGCCAGCACATGATGTCCCGCGCATCCGTCCAAAAGTAGCGGCGGTCGATGTTCATGGAGTGCCTTTCTACGATGCTACGAGATAAACGCGTGCCGACAACCGCTGCTTGTAACTCCAAGCGAGGTATGGAAATGAACTTAATAGGTGCCACTCTCTTCTTGCTTCCAACATGAGTACACTCGATGTGATCATCTATTTCGAAGCGAAAAAATGACACGGCAGCGAAGCCACTTTCGCTGGCATCCGTATGGAGCTCCACTGTAGCTTCGTCGATTCTTGCGTCGTGTCGAAAATAACACCGAGGTATTCGGACGGATTCCAGCTCAGGCAGTATGCGCAACCAGATCATCCATTTCTCCAGATGTTTCTGGCCGATGGCCTCATCCCATACAGTTTGAGCCCACCAGATCTCCTGAAGTAGTACCTTAAGGTACATCAAGTAGTGTGCAATGAGCCCTAAAGGATCATAAATTGCCATTGTCGTGCGTAGTACGTCCCGCTTGGTAGGGTGTTTGGTGTCGGACAGTAGATCTCTGTTGCGATCTGTACAGAGTTTGTAGCGGAAGACGTCTGTCGTGGTACTCCACCACATACCAAGAACCTTTTCCATAGTCCATCTCCATGGACTTCTCGGACTTCGGATTTTCTCCAAGGGCCTCGAGTAAAGCTGATGAATTCTACACCCCGTTCCTCATGTGGAAACCTCCCTGGCAATGAATGTAGCGCACATTGTTTGTCAACTTGATCGCCTCTTCCATTGTGTCAACGCTAGTCAACATATCGTCGACATAATGGCGAAGGCAGATAGTATCAACAGCAGTGAGATATCTATTCTCAAATCGGGACGCATTCTTATTAAGGACGTACAGCGCTGAGCTGGGCGAATAGGTAGCACCAAACGTTACTACTTGCATCACGTAGTCGCTTGGTTCCTTCGTGTCTTCGCTGGCACACCACAAGATTCGCTGACTGTGTTCGTCTTCGGGTCGCATTCGCATCTGATGGAACATCTCTGCGACTTCTCCTTCTAGGCCAATTCGCCGCTCTCTGAACTTGTACAGGACTGGTGGCAGGGCGTTTAGCTGATCCGGCCCTTTTAAGAGTACGGAATTGAGGGAGACATTTCCGAAAGTTGCAGCTGCGTCGAAGACATTTCTGACTTTCCCCGATTTGTTGGGGTTGAATACCGGGAAAATCGGTAAGTACCAGGTGCGGCTTCCAGTTTCTCGACACTCCTCTGATGTCAGCTTACGGATAAAACCCTTGCTCTCATAGTCAGCCATTTTCGCTCTCAATGTTGCAGCTAATTGAGGTTCTCATTCCATTCGCTTTGTTGAACAGTGGTGACGTCTCAACGCCATGGATCGGTTGTTAGGCAGACGCACATCGTCAAACTTCCACAGCAGACCAACTTGGTATCACCCATTCTGAAAAGTCGTGATATTGCGTAGTATTGCTAGTGTGCGGTTATCTTCCTTGGATATCAGATATTATGTGGGGCGCTGATTCCCAAACTGTCGAGCGCGAAATAGTTTTCAACCGCTTCATGTCTGGTCCATGGGAATGAGAGCAGATATAGAAACTGAGAGGAGCGGTGCTGTCAGTTGATCCACTGGCCGATGGGTAAGTACCGTAAACAGTTCAACCAAGACGGGTCTTAATCGCCACCGGTTAGTCTGAGTTCCCTTCACGGCTGTCGAGAGCGTGCATCACCCTTGCGTTGCTAACACCGATCATTATCTTTGGTTGAACGTTACTGTAGGATTCAAGCGGCACTGATTTGAGATACGCGTACTTGGTGCACAGATTACCAGCCGATAGAGATTGAGAAGGAAGCTTTAACTCTTTCACCGTGTAGACCTCCTTCAGGTTGTGCAGACTGCTTCCGCTATGTATGCCAGAGATGCTGAGCGAGACTCTTTTGGCATCCCTTTCGTACCGGCAGGTATCCGCAGTCCACCGCAGGCACAAGGGGTACTTCTCACCATTCAGGTTTAACTCTTTCGCCAAACTGTCCCCCATCAGTGTTAGGGATGTTCCACTGTCTAGGAACGCGTGCGTGCGTAGCTCGATCCCGTTGTTATAGAATACTACCGGAACATATTGGAATAGAACGGCCTTGTCTCCTTCTTGATGTGCATTGCAAGACTCGATATCTGATGACCTCTCGACGACGGCTTGTTGTGGAACACTACTGTGGTTGCTGGAACCAGAAGCTGCTTCTGGTGGTAGAAACTTGTGGCATGGTCACTGCACTCGCTGCCTCTGCTAGCTTATACAACCAGCCGCTGAACTCGGACAACGTTACGACACGAAGAGATTGTCGATGCGTCGCCCAGTTCAATCTGATCATCGGAGGAAGCCGCTCAGTCAAGCTGTGCAGGAGGGTGAGGTTGCATAAGTGCTCCTCTAGCTCACAGGCCCTGACTGTGGCGACCATATTGCGTACGGCGAGAGCAAAGTCCATGAATGTTCCAAGGCAGTCCGCCTTTGGGGCCGGTAGATTGTTGACTTTCTGTAGAAGCGAGTGCACAACGATTTCCGGGCGACCAAACAGCATTTTGAGTGTACCTATCACTTGATCCAAGTTGCTAGGGTGCAACAGCTGACATTTCACTGCCTCTAACGCCTTACCTCGCAAACACTTCTGTAGCCGAACCATATTCTCTTCTGGTGTGATACCGCAGAGATGTGTTGAGTTCTCGAAGGAAGCGAAAAACAAAGGCTACTCCTCCGGTTCACTGGTATATACGGGTAGCTCCTTCGGTACTGCATGGCGAGCGGTGATTTGGCTTTTGTTGAGCAGCGTCGCTCCTCCTGTTGCAGCTGGATCGTAGTGGAAAGCTGACGGATAGTATTCCGCACCTGTTGATTGCGAGTTACCAATGAGTGGACCGAATGCGGAAGCTTGCTGGTGGTGACGGCCACGAGGATGGGTGAACGCAGACGCAGACGGGAGGAAACATCGAAATATCCGGGCGATTATTGTACGCAGGAGCAAAATTCGAAACTCGAGGCCGTGCAATTGGAACAAACGGTGATATGTTCCTGTTATCAGGAGTGGAACGTGGAGGCAACTGATTGTGACTCACTGGAGACGAATAATACACTAGTGGCACAGTGGTGACCTTCCGGTGACCATCTTGTCCATTCACGGGATTATCGTTGATTGGCGACTCCAATAACAACTGAAACCTACGCAGCAAGTATCGCTGCTCGATGGCTTCCTGCTGTTCCAGGAACTGTATACGGCGGTGTGCTGGCAATCTATCAATATCATCCGCTTCTGTAAGCATATTTTCTACGACGGGTGGACACGAACCATGCGCGCAAGAAATACGTGAAAGTGGGTGGGGGAGCGTTTTGTAATGACGTTTGTGGACGAGGGGTTGGCACTAATGAGGCTCTTGGTTGGGGCATTGGCAAATGTGGTGGCGGCAGGAACGATCGTGTATGTGGCTCACCTGTATTTAATGTCGGTGGTATTGATGATAGTGGCAGTTGTGAAGCCAGATTTGTAGCTGGCGCTGGCAAGCAATCCAGGCAACTCCACGACCTATTAGCCACGTCCTCATTAACTCCGACACAGTCGAAGTGAAACCACTGGTTACATCGGTCACAGCTCACCATCCCGTTGCAGTCTGGAAGATGACACAGCAGACACGATTGTTGTAAACTTTCTTCCAGCGCCCGATTCCGCCTTGGGTTCCTTCTGTTGGGCATCGTTGGTCGATTCAAAAAACAAAAATTTAAGATTGTTGTGGATACAACAAGCGAAACAATTTTCAAAAATTTAAATCCGGTTTATTTACGCGATCGAGCACCGCGATTAAATGTTTCTATAAATACATTTACTCTTATTTAGATTTACATTTAGGTTACAACTATCGCTACTCACGTTTGTACGTTTCAGTAGTTCACTGAGGGTTATTCGATCAACAATGCCCGTTTGGATGAACAAAAATATCTATTGTAAAGTTTTATTAGTTTTAGGTTCCATTTATATGTGTTCCACTAGCTTACCACTTTAGTTTATTTATAGGCACAATAAACAATAATTTAGAAGATCATTAGTGAGAACTTCTTCTCTTTGTCAACATTGACAGCTAGCCATCAAGAAAACACTGCAGTCAACTTCAGGCCGTTGAGAGCAGATTGTCGCCGCAGGTTTGCACATCAACGCCGTTTGGCTGTAGGTGCAGCGTCACGCTTAGAGTGTGCGCAACATTGCCTTTGTTTCTGTTAATATTATTTTGCAGGAAATCCCAGATGCTGGTTCATTTGGTTTCGTTGTTCAACAGGGATAACTCCCTCTCTAATAACATTTCACTACATGTGTCACGTATTAGGGATCGAAGAGTTCTCTCAATCTCTCTTAACATTTCAGTATAACATTTTGATTGAAATTGTGTCTCTGAACGCTAACTACTATTCCATAAAGAAAATGCATTCCGCTTATAAGTGGTGTGGGATTGTATTTGGATGTTTTTGTTTCGAGGTGTAGTGATTGGATGTTCCATTTGTTTCGGAGGTCTTTAGGGCGGACTTTTGGATCACTCAAGTTTCTGTTTTTTAGATGTGACTGGAGCGGCGTAGGAAGGAATTCTGGGAACATGTCTTGTGGAATAATTTGTTGATTCACAAAAATAATCAAGTATCTTTTAACGTAGGACTACGTTTCTCTTTTCTATACCGGGTGTCATTTCAAAATTTAAAAAAAAGGGGGTTACGTACAAGTAAAAGGTTTTTGAACGCTCATAACTCTCGTCTGGCTTCATTTATGCACCATTTGATCAGAAAAACTAACAAATGTATTGCATTAAACTTCAATTAAGTAATATTAGTATAAGTAGTTCAATTTATCACTTAAAGATGACCTACTTTTGCTCCCATACAAATCTACACATGAAAATGTTGAAAATATAGTTTTCGCTCTCCGGGTCCTCAGAACCGGGTAACAAATTGTCTTCTTTTTATTTCATTTAGTTTTATTTCATGTTAAATACAGCACTAGCCACACCCCTTACCTGTAAAATTATTTTGCTTTGTTGCCGGTACCTGATTTTATAACTGAAGCCTGTCCCCTCTTTACCCTTCTTTTTGCTTCGTACTGCATTTTCGTGCCTCCCTTTTTTGGAGGCAATGCCTACTAGTGTTGATCGGTCTCTCGTTACGAAGATTTTTTCTCGGTTTCTCTTTATCTCATCCGTTTTCTTGCGGTTGCGCGTCTGGCTCGCAAATTATCGCCTGCGCTTCCTCATCTAAAAACCAGAAGGAAGCGCTGCAAAATCTTGCAAGTTTTCCCGCTAGACCGATTGTCGTGGCCGTGGTCGTAAAAATCGATAATCCGCTTCCGAAGCCTTACCGGAGCTTGGCACCTCCCAGCGGAAAACGATGTTTGTGACAACTAGATTAATAGAATCATCTCAACTATCTTGACGTCGGCCATTCACAGCGACGAGGAGTTTAATAAACTACTATCCAGATTGCATACAGCACATTATGGTATCATGCTGGCCAAATAAACCGAAAATCGAAATAAATTTCTTAGGTGTATCACAACCGTCGTCCTTTTCAGGACGACCAATTAAATTTTGCAATAAAAGAGTTAGTGTTTAAATGAAATGTTCGTGATTTATCCAGAACAATCTTTGCATATTATCAAACCTAGTACATTTTGGATCAGTCGAGAGTGGTGAATGCGGCAAAGATTTTTTATCAAACCCAAACTGAATTTTTTCACTAAACTGAACCGAAATTCAAAAGAAGGGACGGGTCAAGCAAAATAATGAAGACATTTTAATATTAACCAACTATATGTGTTTTGATATGTATTAATAAGATAATACCATTATTACTATGCACCAACGCGGTCCTACATGATCATCGTGGTTATATCCGTCATACAACCCACCTCTAATTTTTTATTGAAGTTTTGTCATTGTTGATTGGACTGATTTGTTTGGATGTTGATACATGTTCAGTGATGATTTTATTTTTCAGTGACGGACCAGTGGGTGTCAGATATGTTTTGTAGGGTATCTGACCCAAGTCATGGATGACAATTGTACCTTCCTTGATAGAAATAGTTAGATGGAAATCAGCGAAGTGTTTATAATCTTCCGACAGTAAATAACAGCATCCATACTGTTAGTTTACACCGGCTCTCAAATTCGTTATTTTAAGGAATGTTTGAATTTAATTGAAATAAACCACCCACACTTGTGAGTGGCCCAAACAGCATCCTTACTGTTGGTTTAAATCGGTCCTCAAACTCGAAATTTAAACGTATTTTTGTATTCTGCTGGAATAAACCACCCACCCTTGTGAGTGCCCCAACAGCACCCTTACTGTTGGTTTAAATCGGTGCCAAAAATAGAATACTTTTACTAAGCATCTCGCTGCAGAAAATGAACCGGGAACATTTTAAAATCTTATCCGCTGCCGACGTCAGTTGAATTCAGCACATCGTTGACCAAAACGGATCCCGCTGCAAACCCAACCATTTTATCTAACATCCCAGTGATTTCGCGTGGAAGTGCAGAGGTGTTGCTTATTTGACCTGCATCCGGGCGAGGCCGGCGCCGGTGTTTCCTAGTTTGGGATCACCAGTTTTTACACATGGGGGGTGTATGCTAGTCCCAAGTATCATCTGTTGGTTCTCTGTGTAATAACAGCTGATCTGGCAATAATGGAGTAGCAAGCTCGGGCGGTCAATCTTGCTCATGCTCATGCTCTTACTGCTGTAGCTCGCTGATTTGCTTCTGTCAAATCTTTCAAAAGATTAGCGGAATCTACAAAAGCTTTAATTCCTTCAGCCAATAAGGCTGTACAATAGATGTTGCTGTTTTGTAATCGAAAGCCATTTTTGTTTGTGGCTCTGTATTTAATTGTTCTAATTTAAGTTTAAGAATACTCAGAATTTCAGTAATAGCAGCCCGAGATGCTTTAATTAAAAATGTTAATTCTGAATCTGATAGAGTTTCTTCGTTTTCTAATAGGGTTCGTTCAATTTGGTTAAATAGCTCGTTAGCGCAATCTCACTTCTCTTGAAGAGTGTTAACTGTGAGTTTTTTATGAAGTGATTTTTTCAAGTTATTTAAAATTGTTTTCAGAATTCCAACATCGTCTTGTAATATCGACATTGGTATTTTTTTTTTTTTTTTTGACTAAATATTCCTTTCCGTTTCCACCGTTTCTCAAGCATCTTTCGTAAAACTAAAGTTAGTTGAATGAGCACAATTGCTAAACTTATCTACAAATTTTATCTCGTGACTATCGTGACGATTTTCATTTTGTTCTAGGTGTTCATTGATATTGATATTAGTATATCCTGATTGGCTGGCAGTTTTTGAGTTTGACTTAGCATGTTTACAAAGTTTTGTGTACAATCGGGTTAGATTATCAAGCAAAAATCACTGCCTCAAAAAAAACTGGCTGCGCGGGCAGTGGTGATTGTGTTGACATGATCGACTAGCTGGAGACCATTATCCTTATCGCGTTATAGAATGTTGAAAATCTGTTTGGGAATTCAAAGTCAATTATTAATGATATTTTTGAACATTGACTTGACAGTTCCAACTGATTGAAGCAAATCTCATAAATCTATCGAGAAATGATTAAGTGATTAGCGTTCAAAATGTTTCAAATATTCGTGAAGGTCGCCATTTTTCAAATTTTCATTTTACCTCTACCCTAGCCGATGGACGTAGTCTAGGTCAAAATAGCGTGGGTGTTCGTAGACCAGCATTAGAAAGTAAGTATGTGAGAATATTCTATTGTACACTATTTAAAAAGCATATGGTGGCTCTGAAAAGGGCCGTGTGGTTTGAATGATTATACGGACACGGTCTTATTTGCTACGGTTGGGAGGGTCCTGATCTTTATGGCATGAAAGATAGTTGGGGTCCTGTTCGAAATATGAATTTTATGTACAAGTACATACAAGGTTTCTTTAAAGAATATGTATAAAAATCATTATGTTAATTGGTCATCAATTAAAACGATAATTTGTTTGCAGGGATCCAATTAACCCTTTATTACTTCTCCAAATGTTTGAAAGTTGACTTTTAACTTATGCTTTTATTTCAAATAGCTTAAAGATTTATTCGCTCCGATTGCTGCTCCGACCCTTTGCAGCCATATTCTGCGACATTTCACTTTCTCTTTCAAACACTTTCTCAAAAATATTTGATTCCTATTGCAAGGTAGGGACTCTATCCAACGCACTAAAACGAACAGTAACACTTTCAAGCACTGATTGGATTTTGAATACAACATTACCAACATTGAACAGCTTGTTATAGTAAAATTATGTCTGTAATAGGGAAATAATAACATGCCAGCAACCGACGGGCTACGATTGCAAAAGGAAAATAAACTTTAAAGGCCCCTGAGTTATTCTCAATACCGAAACATAATTTTAAGAAATATTTGATATTTATCGAACAGAAATTGTGCGAAATTCAGGATCGGCCAGGATTTACGAATTAGGTAGGTGTCATGCGGATACAATGAGCAAACTCTTATAATAATTCAGTATAACACTCTTTCAAAATCAGAATAGTAGCCCTGAAGAGATCTTTTTGTGTGAAATACATAATATAATAGTTTATGTCGAAATTTGGGAGTTAGGGCGCGAAACACAGATGGTTCTACCCCGAAAAATGCCATTCTGCCTGTACAGACATAGTGATGGCGGATTTTTAACACTCAACGTTGCGTCTTATCTACATCATCTACATTTATATCGATATCATCTTCAAACATATCAATATCATCATCAAATACATTTATATCATCTACATATATATCGATATAATCTACAAATATATCAATATTATGACCATATACATCTATATATTTATCTATATCATCTACATATATTTCGAAATCATCTACATATATATCTATACATATACATGTACATCATATCGTGATATGAATACCAACTGGATCATACATGTTTCCCTCCAAATTTGATAAATTTGCCACGAGCTTGGCATAGCACATGACTGCATTAAGAATGGCCAGCCACTCGCTAGCGACAGCCACTGAGCCATCATTCTGGTTGGTTGCTCGCCTGCGTTCCCTCCTGCAGGGTTCTTGCAACCGCCAGCTGCCAGAGCAGTACTGCCGCTCTGCACAGCTCCATGGCTGCCGAGCGAATGAAGAAAATTTGAAGGTGTTCCCGTTTTATATCGTGCACTGCTGCATGTGATACGTTCCTTACTTAAATTTGGGGTTCTTGCTACCGCCAGCTGCCAGAGCAGTACTGCCGCTCTGCACAGCTCCATGGTTGCCGAGCGAATGAAGAAAATTTGAAGGTGTTCCCGTTTTATATCGTGCACTGCTGCATGTGATACGTTCCTTACTTAAATTTGAAGTCTGTGATAGGAAAGTACTGTACAATTAGTAAATTTACTCTGAAAAATCGGCATTATAAGACATCACCTTATATTTGCGTTCATTTCAATAGTTAAATGTTAAAAACCAATAGTTTTAAATATTTAAATCGAAGCGTAGAAAATGTTCCGATCGATTGGTGCAAACATTTTTAAAATCAGTCGTGGAATGACTTTGTTATTAACGTTCAAAACCAATATATTTTTCGTGACACTCCAAATTTTCGCAATTCAAACGTGTACCCCAGTATTGAAAACACAGACGTAGTCCTACGTGAAAAAAAATGGAATAATGACTCACAAGATACAATCTTAATACAGCTTCCGTTCATCATCATCATCTTCAATTTGTCATCTGGCGGTCGTCACGTGGTTCAGGAACACAATCTGCATCTGCTGCATTTCATATTGTTCACGCACTTATATCCAACTTTAATCACTGTTCCATAACTGTTTTTAATAGCAAAATGCTACAATTTACCCACCAATACTCTTTCTGGTCGCATCTTCATGTGTCACTATTCCCTTGTTTGTTGTTTCATTTTAATTTCCCGAATCACTTAACACATTGTGTTTGGATACCGAACGAAACTGAATTTTTAGAAGCAGCTCTTCTGTTGCGCAGCTTAAAATTGGAATATAAATTTTATTGTATCATGTTTTTTCATAAACTAAACCAATCTTACATGAACAGTTTCTTTTCCGTCACCGCACCGCGAATTCTCTTGATGAGTCTTTGTTTTGGCTAGACCTATGACCAATATGTTAAATAAATAAATTAACGTATCTTCAACGTGTATACGTATACAAAAATAAACTTACAAATTATATTCCAGAACTTTCGCTATTACTCACTCGCTATTTAAGTTTTAATTTCACAATTCAATTCACAATGACTTCTCAATTAGATTTATTTTGTTTTTGTTTTTATATTTTCACCTTTCGTACCGATGACAATCCGGATCAAGGTCTATGCTCGATCAAGGTATGTTTGTTTTGTTCCTGCTCATGTGCTGGTTATTTTGACGCAATGTTCCTAGCTTGCGGTGCCTCAACACGTTGTTTAAAATGTTCACCTGCGGGTCTCCGCTATTTTGAATTGTTTTACTCTGTGATTTTTCCGTATTCACTATATTTTCATTCACGAGAAAAACAAAACACTATTTTTTTCGACGTGGTTTTTGTTCACTTGGTCCACTGTGTAGCGCGGTGCGGCATTATGTAATTCACTGTGTCGTTGACTACCCAGTGGGTTTGAATTGCACTATCGGCGTTGTGGTATGTCGATGCACTTCGTTGGACTGTGTTGCTCTTGTCAGCCATTGCCGGTTGATGGCATAGGTCCGCTATTGTTGTGCCATATTGATGTACTCTCTGCGGGGTCGCAGACTGTCACAGGTAGCCATATTATGCCTTTACTAATGTCTGCAGGCTCATGGCATAATCCAGAGTGGATGCGGTGTCCTCAATTGCTGGTCCCGAAGAGGCAAGAGAGGATCGTAGAACCTTTGGGGGATTTTCTTTTCCAATGCGGTGTCCAAGCCTGTGTATCCCAGTGGGACAGGAGTGGATCGCAATCCAAACAGATTCGTTAGTCGAAAGTTTCTGGTGTTTATTCAAGAAATTGATGGGGTTTATAAATGGAATTGTTGTCGTGCTACATTTTACAATTCTTGCATTGATTTGGTGTGATTTAAATCTAATTACTGTAGTCAGAATAGGATACCTTTATTGATATATGACTTATTTGGTTGGCAAGGATATATATGGCTGTAATTGCATAATGTGCGTTTTTATGAATGATTGGAGAATTCAGTTCGTTTGCTGTTACAGTGGCGTGTATGTTTTTGGCTACTCTTTTGACTATCGAAAATTCATGTTAAACCGACATTTTTTCCGCTTTCAACCATGACTTCAACATTTCCTGTTCTGTAGTGACACCATTAGGATGCTTACGAAGCTCGTGCTTCATTATAACCCAATATTTTTCAATTGGCCGCAACTCTGAAGAGTTTGAGGGATTAAGATCCTTCGGCACGAAGTTGAGACCATTCGTCTTGTACCACTCCAGAACATCCTTTGAGTAGTGACAAGAGGCTAGGTCCGGCCAAAAAATTGTAGGAACGTTTTGTGTTTTGAGGAACGGAAGCAGTCGTTTCTTCAGGCATTCATTTATGTATACTTGACCATTACAGTTGAACTTGTCACGAAAGGCTTGCTTCGTTTACCACATGAACAAATCCCCTGCCAAATCATGAATTTCTTGGGGAACTTTGACACTTGCTGATTCCTGAGAGACTCTGGAACATCGAACTTGTCTTTCGCAGTCACATACTGGTTGCCGGGAATTTGTTTAAAGTCCGCTTTTATGTGTGTTTCATCGTCCATGATGCAGCAGTGTGGTTTCGTTAACATTTGTGTGTACAACTTACGCGCACGTGTTTAGCTGTACTATTCTGTTTTTCATTGCGGTTTGAAGCTTTCTGAACTTTGAATGAACGGATCCCGGCTCGTCTCTTGGCTTTCTGCACGAAACGTTTGGTCAAGTGCCGTTTTTTTGCAGCCTGAACGGAACAGTTGGGTTTACGTTTAAAGGCAGCCACCCCTCGCTTGTTATCCCTCACACCGTACGGTATTCTTTTTCTCCCCCCCCTCTTCTTCCTATTTAAAATTATTCCTTCCCGCAATATTTTTTGTAACGAGAAATTCTTTAATTGTTTATTTTTTTTTTTTTTTTTTTTTTTTTTGGGAAGGAGGAGAAAAAAAAAAAAAAAAGGGGAAAATCCAGGGTGGCCACACAATCTTAAATTAAAAATTCCCGCATTTTTCCCGCATTTTTGCCTAATTTTCCCGACTGGGAAAATGAGTTAATATAAATTGGACTAATAGGTATTTTTGAAGTTTTCGAGGAAATTATTCAATCTGAAAATCTGACTTGTTTTATTTAGGCAAAATGACGGGTCACAGCCGCCAATCGGGCTTCTTGCATATTGTGTAACCTGCTTTGGTCTCTAATTTGTAAGTCATTGATCTTTCAAGTTTCTAGAAGCATAAACATCGAAGAAAAATAGTAAAGCATTCCAGGTTTTCGAGTACAAAGTGATGTACATGCGTTGCGTGCATATTGTATCAAGGACGTCGTGATTTCAACGTTGTTGACAGTTCAAAGACAATTCTCTGCGCTACCAAACTCTATTCAGTTTGGTTCACCACCAGACACTTTTCATTTATTGAAAATCCTCGCTCCACGGTCACATTTTCGTGCGACAGGATGAGCGCCTTTTCAAATTTGGCAGATCCTTCTTGGAATAACCAATCAGTTCTTTCACTTTTTAAGCTACTGCAGCTCTGAAATAGTCATTATCTACGAACGTTTCTAGACACAGCTCCAGACGCCTTTTAGCGATGTCCTTGATGCGAGTTATTACAGAAGCCGTAACGCGATAAGGACATACGGGATCAAGTCCCTATCACTTCGAAGTTTTCTGAGCACAAACCTCAAATACTATTAAAACATCAGGCGTGAAATTTTCAAGAATAGTTTGCTCCACTGGAGCATCCATTGGTTAGTAATTTGAGCGTTGTTTGTTTTGTTTGTGATGTTTAGTCTCACAAACGTGAAGTGATAATTAACCTAACCTATTATTCTTAGGACTCCCTCCCTTTTCATCTTAAAGGGTATTTTAATGGAGATTAGTTGAGCAGCTACTTTAGAAAACCATAGTAAAAAGATCGACTGTCGTTGCGTAATGCCTAAACGTATTTATCGGACATTTTTGCAAATTCTTTCGCTTTCTTGATTGCCGATTTAGAGGCAAACTCGATTTCCATATTAAGGGCTGGCAGAAGATTGCTCTCCGTCAATTCTCTTTCAATTAATGATTTGAAAATTAACAACTAACAATTTTCAAATCGTCAAAAAGAAACGAAGTTATTGAGATGCGGTCTGGGAAAAGACTCGACCATTGCTGCAGACATGATGAGAAACTTCAACTTTGGCCCCAGCATCTTATCGGCTACCGCATCAACTATAAGAACGAACATTTTTGAATGGAATACCGACGAAAAGCTCCGTTGGAAATTCGAATGACTTTCCTCCAGCTTACTTTCTTCCTGCTTCCTGACTTCGTCCACAAATCTCCTCAAATGGGGCAACATTTGTAGTGCTCTTCTAGCAACTTGTTCATTTTCCACCAAACGAACTTCGCAGAATTTCAGTGGAAAAACGATTTTACATCATTTTTATCGAAAGTTCTCCGTAGCTAGGTAATTCTAGTGATCAAAAATATCGTCATGCATCAATTGGTCGACATTTTATATTTCCGGAGAATTTGTGAAATGGGCGAATCTGCTTTTGTAAACAAACATTTAAATCGTCGATTTCTCACGAGGAAAGGTGCTCAATTTCTTGAACTAAGCCCACAATCGGGTAAAAGAAAGCTTCTGCTAGCCAATTGTGGTCTTAATTTTTCAAATTAAGCTTTTGTTCGTTAAAAAAACGTCGATTCAAATGTTTGTTTACAAAAGCCGATTCACCCATTTCGCAAATTTTTCCGTATTTAGTCTATTTAATAGGGGTTGAAAAATGCACAGCTCATTTTTTGAAAAGCATTGGTTTATAAAAAAAATGTCTGATGCATTTGGTGTTTCTGTCCACTGCAGTAACAAATGTTAGTCGATCATGCAAACGGACTGAGACTTTATGATGTTTTAAAAATGATAGCAGTGTTACCACCCCAGGTTAGCGGAACTCGTCTAGCATAAAAAATGAAAAAAATATTGTAAAAAACTTGCAAAGTTAACCTTCGCACTGAAATTTACAGTAATGCATACAATAGCGATGCTTAAGTCAAAAGTATCACAAAAGGAGTTCCAGTCAAGTAAAATACAAACAAAAATAAGTCATGTGCGAAACCTCACCTGTCACAGCAGTGCAGCCAGATTTTCTAGGCGGTACATTTTTGAACAGGCTGAATAAAGGCAGCAGAAAATGATGCACATGCCAATGTCAAACACTGTTTCATTCCGTTAATCAGATCGTTGAACCGAGTAGATGACAAAAACGCTACTCGAATCGTTTGAAAAAGGTGTGAGTATGGTTCCTTCCGTATGACAAAAAATCCCGATGGATTTTGAAATTCCCGACTTATTCCCGCATATTTCCCGATGATTTTGGATTCCTGCATTTTTCCCGCATTTCCCGATTTTCCCGAGTCTGTGGCCACCCTGAAGGTCCGGGGAGCTAGGGGCCCAAAAATTTTTTTAAAAAAATCAATCAAATTCTCCCGACACCACGGGAGGGCGGCGGGCTGTGGAAAGACGTAATGCCTTCCCGGGGAAGGGCCAAAGGACCGGGGGCACCCCCTTCCCCGGAACCTGGGTGTTTTGTGGGGGGGGGGGGTTTTTTGTGTTTTTCGTAACCCGGGGGGCCCGCGGGGGGGGGGGGGGGGGGGGGGTGGTGGGGGGGGGGGGGGGGGGGGGGGGGGGCGCCGGGGTTTTTTGGTGGGGGGGGGGGGGGGTGTAAATATCATCAGAAAACACGAACTCCTGACCTGTGTGCCGCGAAGGTATCAGTTTGGCTCCGTCCAGCCTCTTCTTCGTTGTAGCCTCCGTTACCCCATGAACCTTTCAGTTTCTTGTACGGCTTGTATCCCAGGTCCTTCGTCATGATGGTGTGGGCAGTCCCGATCGACACATCCAGGTCAGCAGCTGTGCTATGGATCGAGCGGTTCATTTTGCAACGAACCTGCTCCCTCGCCACCTTGATGGCTGTTGGCGTCCTCACTAAACGTGGCCGCCCGGATTTTGCACGTCCCTTGGCTGAGTCAGTCTCCTGGTACTGACGGATGGTGGTGAAGATGAAATTTCGCTTCACCCCGTGGGATTTCAACCGCCGTAATGTCACCGGGTCGCTCGCAAACAACTTTACTTCGACGTCACGGTACTCCTTCATCGTGCGCGGTAAACAAACAACAAATGAAAGCTGACAACAATACCAATACACAGAATGCAGATGAAACGCATCTACACAACGATGAAAAGTTGTATTCGAACTTATTGAACACCCTGTAGCTGACGATACCTCTTCCAGATAGTTCCTTGACCCAGATGATTGTGATTCTTCAACTTATTGTGCATCATTATAGATGTTAATGTTCACATTGTTGAATAATCAACACGAATCATAATTTGACATAGACGTATCTACACGAGCTCTGCACCCCATTGAGTTCAGTGCATCGATCACTTTTTCGGTAAGTTTACGGATGTTTTTTGAGCACTGCGTGCCAGAAAATGGTTTACAACACTTTGAAAATCTTGTAGAAATTTTAATAGTACTTTATATCACAAATGATTATCAACTGATCCTCATTGTAATATGAAGAAGCATTTATAAAGGGTGTATTCGATAAAAATGGCACACAGAAAATCTTCTGTAACTTTTGAATCGTATGAGTAAAAAACCTAGAAATTTGAGTAGATCTTATCCATAGTGTATTATTTACATCTGCCAAGTTTCATAGTTATACATTCAGTAGTTCCAGTCATGTCGTGGAAACAAGAAATTGTCCGTGAGAAAATTTTGTGCACTCACAATCAAAATCCAGGGGCGCCCACCGGTGGATTGCTAAAATGCTTGGAATTGCAAATACAACTGTGTCTCGTGTAATAAGAACCTTCAAAGAGCGTCTGAGTGTCCAAAGAAAGGAAGGGAGTGGTCGTAAAAGTGGTCCAATGGACAGTAAAATGGCCAGGAAAGTCGTACAACAATTCAAGAACCGTCCAAACATGTCAATTCGAGATGTCGCTAAAAAGTCTAAGGTGTCAGTCGGTTTTGTGCAGAAAACCATGAAGCGTGCTGGGTTACATGTTTACAAAGTGCAAAAAGCCCCAAACCGGAATGAAAAACAAAACATCACTGCGAAAACCCGCGCCCGGAAACTTTACACGAAGCTGCTCACCAAATCCGGTTGCATCGTGATGGATGACGAAACATACGTCAAGGTCGACTTCCGTCAACTTCCTGGGCAAGAATATTTCGTTGCCAATTCGAAGTTCGATGTTCCGGAGGATGTTCGAAAGAAGAAACTATCGAAATTTGCAAAGAAGTTTCTAATCTGGCAGGCGATTTGCGGATGTGGTGAAATAAGTGCTCCCTTCATCACTTCCGGAACAATAAACGGTGCGATTTACACGGAAGAGTGCCTTAAGAAGCGTCTCTTGCCATTCATTAAGAAGCACAAAGGATCAACTCTGTTTTGGCCTGATCTAGCACCCTGCCACTACGCTCGAAACGTATTGGAGTGGTACCGAGCCAACGGAGTCAATTTTGTGCCAAAGGATATGAACCCACCAAATTCACCGGAACTTCGTCCAATTGAAAAATTCTGGGCAATTATGAAAACGGAACTTCGCAAACATTCCAAAACTATAAAAACAGAGCTAGAATTGAAGAAAATTTGGGTAAAAACAACAAAAACACTGGGAAAATCGGTTGTACAAAATTTGATGGGTGGAGTGAAAAGGAAGGTGCGGGCATTCGGGATGAAAGACGAAATTGAATAAAACAAATGTTGTAAATCAAAACTCATTAGTAGTTCTTCATTCCCTGAAAATTTCAAGAAAATCCGATAATCAGTTTAATTTTGATGAGTATATATGTGTGTGCCATTTTTATCGAATACACCCTTTATACCCAATCGATGAAACTTTTACCTCAGTTATGTATATTATTCAGGTATACATTCAAACGGGTATGCATAAAGCTTCCAATATTGGATACCAGAAATTCATTATACCAATTTATCTGATTGTCCTGATGTTGACGATTAAATTGTAGGTCACTTCATGCACAATTGGGAACACCACATGTTTCTGAAGGAAAATCACGAGTAAGTTTTGAATATTGCGTAACACAAATATTAAAAAAATAAGTTTAAAAATCTTGAAAACGGTAATACTTGGGAAGTGGATTCTTAAACAGATTTTTGGTTGAAATTGGCCCAGGAATCATAATTTGCAATAAAACACATGTGTTTATTTGCAAACATTCAATGTTTTGGAAATATACCGAAAATAGCTTCATACATTCGTACATGCAGAAGCTTTTTTGTTTAGAACCACCTGAAGTCATGAAAATGCACGTTTAGATGTTTAGTTTTTGTGGTCAAAATATATAGTTTTTGTGTTCAAAATATACATTATCAAATTTTTTTTCATCTCACTTCGTTCAGCGAAAGAAGAAAGTCCGTTCGATCCAGCGCTCCGTTATTTTGGAAGATTTTTCGAGTGCGATCCTTGGAAATAATTAGTTTTTTTTCTCTAAATCTATTCACTTCAGTGAAAGGAGTGAAAGTGAGTTTTTTTTTGTTTCTAAGAAGGCAGTGTGGTTTTCCAGTGAAATAAGAAAATCAAGCAGTGCTTGCTGGCGAATTATAATCCCGCTCATTTTCGCTTCATCTCCGCGTGGTTACGCTAACCAGCGATACACTACTACATCGCCAACGGTCATCCGACATCATTGAGCGAGTGCACCCGTACACCCACGCAGCGCACCGCTCCCCGCTGCCCGCATAGAAGTGTGACGTTCAGGCATACGGTGCGTCAGCAGCAGCAGCAGCAGCAACAGATCAGTAATATTAGTTAAGTTTTTTTTCCTCTGTCTCTCATCCCACTAGAGTTTAGCGTTAATTTGTGTGTGTTCCTATTTTGTGTTTGTGTGTGATTTAAATTGTTGGGAGCGTTCAACGCTCCCACAAGTAAGGCAAATCGTGCATGTTGAAGAGGTTTCTTCGACATGGACGGTTTAGCTGAAAAAGTGCCTTTGCCACCTGATGATGGGGAGGCACAAATAAATTTCCGACCGCGATCTTATCCAATGGACTCGGTCGGTCCATGGGTTGTCTACTTTCAGCCCAAAATTAAACCTCTGAACGTGTACCAAATAACTACTGATTTGACGAAGCGATTCTCAGCCGTGACAGAGATCACGAAAGTTAAATTTAATAAACTCAATACAAATCCTTTTGCGGCTCTGTCAGATGACGAGTCTGATTCGGACTTGGTTGAGGAGGGGACCTCTTTCAGTTTTCCGGAAGGTGCTTCACGGAAGCGAAGACGCATCCGAGCAGGGAAAGTAGCTGAAAAGAAGCCCCAAATCAACATGCCCAATTCAAAGAGCAGTGGAAATAAGGATAATCCAAATCCACCTGGTTTTCGAAGTGCCAACTACACACAGGATTTCCCATCTCTCCCGGGGACATCCAAAACCCCTGATGCCCCGATTTTAAGAACAGAAGCCCCCTCTTCATCTGGGCTGTTCTCATTTGATGATATTGTGGAAGGTATTTTCAAGTACCTCGAAATATCTGACCCTCTTAAAAGCATTGTTATGGCAATGCTTCCCACTGTGAAAACTTTTTTGAAGAAATTAACATTAAAGTGGCCCCTCCTTGCAGCTATTATTTCCTTCGATGGATAATTTGCCAAAAGAGGTCGGGGATTTGATCACTGTTCTGCAGTGGAATTGTCGAAGTCTTATTCCTAAATTGGAATCATTTAAATTTTTAGCTCACAATATCAGTTGTGATGCATTTGCTCTTTGTGAAACATGGCTTTCACCCGAAATCGATCTTCCGATTCTCGATTTCAACATTATTCGGCTTGATCGTGAGGATTCACGTGGAGGAGGAGTACTTTTGGGGATCAAAAAGTGCTACTCCTTCTATAGAGTGAATTTTCCTCCAATTCCAGGTATTGAAATTGTCGCATGTCAGTCTGTTATTAAAAATAAAAGTCTTTGCATTGCTTCCGTTTATATTCCTCCTAGAGCCCCAATAAACAAGAAACAACTTTCAGATATTTGTTCGGTTCTTCCTGCTCCGCGGTTGGTCATGGGAGATTTTAACTCTCACGGTACAGGCTGGGGAGAACTGTACGACGACAACCGGTCTTCCTTGTTATATGACCTCTGTGACAACTTCAATATGACCGTTCTCAACAATGGAGAAATTACACGCTTGGCTGGTCCATCCTCAATTGGCAGTAGGTTAGACCTCACACTTTGCTCGAATTCATTATCGTTGGACTGCACGTGGAATGTGATCCAGGATCCCCACGGTAGTGATCATTTGCCTATTAAAATTTCGGTTGCCACCGGGCTCACTCCGCCGGAATCGATAAACGTCACCTATGATCTAACTCGTAATATCGATTGGACAAGGTTCAAGACAGCAATAGATGAAGCCGTAACATCGGTAGAAGGGCTTCCACCGCTGGAGGAATATAACTTCCTCTCCAACCTGATTTTGGAAAGCGCGCTTCAAGCTCAAACTCGACCAGTTCCAGGAACGTCATTTCGCAGGATACCTCCTTCCCCATGGTGGGATCAGCAATGCACCGAGGTTTACTGCAAAAAGTCCGACGCGTTCAAAGTTTTTCGTAGACGTGGAACACCTGAGCACTTCGAAAGGTACACGGCTCTCGAACGAGAATTTAAGAGCCTCATCAAGGCCAAGAAACGCGGTTACTGGCGACAATTCGTGGACGGGCTATCGCGTGAAACGTCGATGAATACCCTTTGGAATACGGCGCGAAGATTGCGTAACGGAATTACGAACAACGAGAACGAGGAGTATTCGGACCAATGGATTCTCAAGTTCGCGCGAAAAGTTTGTCCAGATTCTGTGCCAGCACAAATGTTTCCTCGCGAAACCACGAATTCGATAGATGAGATCAGCCAACCTTTTTCAATGGTAGAGTTCTCTCTCGCACTCCTTTCGTGTGGCAATACGGCTCCGGGGGCTGATAGAATCAAGTTCAACTTGCTTAAGAACCTTCCAGACGTCGCTTAGAGGCGCATGTTGCACTTGTTTAATCAGTTTCTGGCTCTCAACATTATACCGGATGACTGGAGACGGGTGAGAGTTATTGCCATTCAAAAACCTGGTAAATCCGCGCCCGACCACAACTCCTATCGACCCATCGCGATGTTATCTTGTATTCGAAAGTTGTTGGAGAAAATGATCCTTTTCCGCCTGGACAAATGGGTTGAGACGAACAACCTGCTTTCAGATACTCAATATGGTTTCCGTAGGGGTAAGGTAACGAACGACTGCCTCGCGTTGCTTTCCACAGAGATTCAGTTAGCTTTTGCTAAAAATGAGCAAATGGCTTCTGTTTTCTTGGATATCAAGGGGGCTTTTGATTCAGTATCTGTTGAAGTTCTCTCAGATAAACTCCACGCTTGTGGTTTTTCACCATTAATGAACAATTTTTTGTACAATTTGCTGTCAGAGAAACATATGAGCTTTTCTCATGGAACCTCTACAGCTTCTCGATTTAGCTACATGGGTCTCCCCCAGGGATCATGTTTAAGCCCCGTTTTGTATAATTTTTATGTCAAAGACATTGACGGTTGTTTGAGTGAGAATTGTACGTTGAGACAACTTGCAGATGACGGTGTAGTGTCTGTCACGGGACCCAATAGGGTCGATCTGTAAGGACCCTTACAGGATACCTTAGACAATTTGTCTACATGGGCTCTCGAGCTAGGTATCGAATTCTCTACGGAGAAAACTGAGTTGGTAGTTTTTTCTAAGAAGCATAACCCTGCACAACCGAAGCTTCAAATTTTGGGTACACCGATAACTCATTCTATGTCATTTAAATATCTTGGGGTCTGGTTCGATTCAAAGTGCACCTGGAGATCCCACATTGAGTATCTGAAGCGAAAGTGCCAACAAAGGATAAACTTTCTCTGCACAATTACCGGGACCTGGTGGGGAGCGCATCCGCAAGATCTTCTAACGTTGTACCGGACAACGATTTTGTCGGTTATAGAATACGGTAGTTTTTGTTTTCAGTCAGCGGCTCGGTCGCACATCATCAAACTGGAACGTATTCAATATCGGTGTCTTCGTATCGCGCTGGGTTGTATGCACTCGACTCATACCATGAGTCTTGAAGTGCTGGCTGGCATGTTGCCGCTCTCGGATCGGTTTTCAGAATTATCTCTCCGACTTCTCACCAGGTGTGAAGTTTTGAACCACCAGGTAATCGAAAACTTTGAGAAGCTTCTTGAGTTGAACCCTCAAACTCGCTTCATGACGTTGTACCATTTGTACATAACACAGGATGTCAGCCCGTCGCCAAATATCCCCAATCGTGTTTGCTTCTTCGATTTCGGAAATTCGATTCATTTTGATTTATCAATGAAACAGGAGCTTCGTGGGGTCCCAGAACATCATCGTCCTATGATTTCTCCGGTGATATTTGCTGCAAAGTTTGGCCTAGTTGATTCCACTAGAACGTTTTGATATAGGACTCCGCTGGCTTTGGTGTATACAATGAAAATTATAGCGTCGCTCGTAAACTTCAAGCACCTTGTTCTGTTTTTGTCGCGGAATTGGCAGCAATTCACTTTTCTTTAGAAACTGTTGCCTCTCTTACACCGGATCAATACTTCATTTTCACGGATAGTCTTAGTTCTATAGAGGCTATTCGCTCCTTGAGGCCGGTAAAGCACACCTCTTATTTTCTTATGAAAATACGAGGTCTTCTAAGTGCTTTATCTTCACGTTCTTTTATTATCACCTTTGTTTGGATCCCATCTCATTGTTCGATTCCTGACAATGAGAAAGCGGACTCGCTTGCAAGGGTGGGCGCTATCGAAGGCGATATTTATGACCGACAAATCGCCTTCAACGAATTTTCCTATATTTTTCGTCAGATGTCACTCGATAGCTGGCAGTATAAATGGAGTAAAGGAGACTTGGGGCGATGGCTACACTCTATCACTCCTAAGGTGTCTAAGAAATGTTGGTTCAGGGGATTGGATGTGGGTCGAGACTTCATTCGTGTGATGTCTCGCCTCATGTCCAATCATTATTCTTTAAACGCTCATTTGTTCCGTGTTGGGCTGGGAGACAGCAATCTCTGTGAATGTGGACAAGGTTACCAGGACGCAGATCACGTTATTTGGTTTTGTGCTGAGCATCGTGGAGTCAGATCTGAGCTTTATGATTCCCTTCGGGCTCGAGGTAGACAACCCAATGTACCGATTCGAGATATTTTGGCCGCACGCGATCTGGAGTTTATGAAACTCATTTATGTGTTTTTGACTAACATTAGCCTTAGATTGTAGTTTGATTAACTTACTTGTTTAGGTTAAATTTGTGAGGATTGTGTGCATCGGTGTGTGATTGTGGTTGTGTGTGTGAGGGGTGTTGTGTGTGTGTGTGTGTGTGTGTGTGTGTGTGTGTGTGTGTGTGTGTGTGTGTGTGTGTGTGTGTGTGTGTGTGTGTGTGTGTGAGAGTGAGTGAATTTTTTTTTTTTAAATTGAAAACGTTCAATTAAAAAATTGTAATTTGAAATTCTAGATATAAGAAATCCATTGTTCCTCATGCTTTATTTTAAATTTTCACCGCAATTTTCCTATTAACCTCGAGACGGCCGCGAGTAATCGGTTCCACCCCCTTAACCTTAGTTCTAAGATTACTGATGTATATAAACATGAAAACTTGGCTCTGTAAAGTTGATTCGATTGAGCCTGAACAAATAAATGAATTCATAAAAAAAAAAAAATTATCAAATTTTTACTATGGAACATTTATTTTTCGACCAGTTTAATATTTTCTCCATGAACTCCTATTACTTCCCAATAATTGATGATGTTTATGATGATAGTCCTGCCTCAAACCCCTTCAAATGTTTGAGCTGGACGATTTATCTTTCAGATAATTTAATATTGAACAACAAATCAATCAGTTTTACTAACAAACACAAAACCGATCTGATTCCATTTACAAATATGAACTCCTGGTCACTCTCCATCACTATACAGCAATATTATAAATTAAAAAATGCCGTTGATTTCAACTACAAATTTTCGTGATCATAGCCCAGTGTTCAAAAAGGCCGACAAAATCCAGGAGATTGCCAGTAATTAAAAATTCCGCTAAGTTCAAAAACTATGAGTAACAACCGCATTTTCAAGACAATTTGACATTCAGCCAGACGGCTCACTACTGGTCCACAGAATCCCTCAAACAGCTTAAGCTTTCAATTTGGTTTAAAAAAAATACAAAACAGTCATCTTTACCTGTTTAATCACAATAACAAAATAAAAACTATGAATCCATCCAACATCGAGGCGAAAAGTATAGTTTGTTTGTGTCCCATGACAAATTTTAAACAGTTAATTACACCGGTTTACAAAATAAATCAAAAGTGAGGAACTTTATAATTCCACTAATGTTTCTAATGCAGGATTCAAAAATGCCGTCAAAAAAATAAGAGTAGAACAGTTTTCGAGATATGGATAAAAACTGATTTTTTAATAAATGAACAAAAACACGTTTACTTAAAATGGGATATCTCCAACGCGTGTGATCCAATTTGGAATGTTTTGTCATCAAATGAAGCAAAATTAAATAAACACTGATTTTTTGAACATTGCAATATTCAAGGAGTAATAGTTTCGACGCTATTGATAAGTGTATACAATTTATTGCGATTTTTTTTGGAGATTTGTACAAAAAATAGTGCTAAACATATGATAAATTCCAAAATAACGTCAAAAAAAAATATATTGCATGTGTAGATTAAAGCCAAAGAAAAACTGAAGAGAATTAGGGCTCAATGGTGAAAATCGGTTGAAAAATAAGCAAGTTATGCTGGTTTTTGGAAAAAGTGCAGAGATGCGGAAAAAAACAGAAATTCGAAAGAAATACGCCCATCTCTCTCTCTCTCTCTCTCTCTCTCTCTCTCTCTCTCTCTCTCTCTCTCTCCACACACACACACACACACACACACACACACACACACACACACACACACACACACACACACACACACACACACACACCGTTTCTTGTCATTCTTGAGCACTATAGGCGAATTTCTTTAAAATAAGTTTAAAACTTAAAAATGATTAAAACTTGAGCTACGTCGTTTATGCGTCGTCATTTGTTGGTGGAATCGTTCGCCGTGCTCATCAAGTTCGTCGCTAAAATTCTGTGGGAAGAAATCCAAATGTGAGTGGAGGAAATGGATTTTCAATGACATCTCCACACCTATAGTCATGAAGAGCAAGGAGTTATAAACTATGTACATGAAACATGGGTAACTTGATAAGTTATTTTTAGATTTAATATTACCTATTTTCTTATAGTTTTCGAGCAAATCCTCAATAATTTCAACATGATCCGCACTTTAAGTGTTTCCTAAAAAAATTGTAACAACCAGTCGAAATGATTTCCACGCTTCTTGCTCATCAGGAGCCAAAACTGCGAAGAAATGTTTGTCCTCAATCAATTTTTTTATTTGAGGATCCACGAAAACACCTTCCTTAATCTTTGCATCCGATATGTTTGGGAATACTGATTTCCGATATTCAAATGCAGGTCCATTCTTTTCCAACGCTTTTAAAAATTCTTGAAGAGTCCAAGTTTTACATGTAACGGTGGGAGAATAATTTTATCATTATCCACGAGAGGAACACATTTCACGTTTTCTTTCCCAAGACTCAAACTTGTCCTCTTTGGCCAGTCTTTTTGAACGTAATGCTTTTTACGTGCTCGGCTGTCCCATTTACAGAGAAAGCACATGTATTTTGTGTACCCCTGTTGTTACCCAGTCAACAAGGCAACAACCTTAAGATCGGAGCAAATCTTCCAAGAGTGTTGCTTATAATTTATCAAATTCAGCAGCAGCGCCATTGGTTCATACGAGTCCTTCATGTTAACAGCATGAGCCAGCGGTATCAAGGGTTTCCTGTTTCCTTGATGCAGTAAAACAGCCTTCAAACTCAGTTTACTGCTTTCGATAAACAAACGCCATTCACTTGGATTGTGATGCTCCCCAAACTATTCGAACAAATCGTTTACATCTCGGCAAAAACTAGCGTTATTTTGCTTGGAGAAGTATTTAGCGAATTGTTCATCACGATTTCTGTAGTACGAAATTGTCACACCAGGCTCTAATAAATTTCTTTCTTTTAAGCGTGATGCAAGCAGTTCAGATTTCTGTTTCGACAATTCCAAATCACGTCCCAAATCATTGAGTTCTGATTGGGAAAAAAAAATTATGGTTTTGTTTCGAATTCTGTGTCCTTTTGATCTGCGTCATCGTTAACCAGCTGGGCAGTATCTTCAAATGAAGACTCTCTTCTTCGTTTTGGGCAAATAGGGTACCGGTTTGAATTCGAATGTGGAGTTGGTTTTTCTACGGATTGCACATCAGCATACTGCACCGACTTATGGCGGCCATTTTGTTGAACTTCGGTGAGGCATAAATAACAATCCGTAGCATGGCAAAAACGTTGATTCCAAATAACTGGCTTATCAAAGGACAAATAGCGGCTTTACAGTGACAGAAATGAGAGTATATAACAAATTTGAATGGGAGTCGTGGTAAGCTACATATACCTTTTACCTGCTATCCACCTAGCCAGGCATGTTTAGCACGAATGACATAGAACGTTAGGCACCCATGGTTTATCCATATTCTCCGGACAAATTTGAAAATAAAAACGGAACGCAGATTGAAGAGAAGCAGTGAATTTAACCGGTGTCGTAAAAATGTAGACGCCACAGGCCCAACAAAACTTTTGTGGATCATTTTTGCTTTTGAATTTCCGTTTTGCAGCGCACATTTTTCTCACTCCAATCTCTGAACAACGAACTGTCACAATTTGTATTGTTTTGAGGGGTAACCAATAGCTATTAAAATTAGGTGCCAGAATATCTTACAAAACTTCTCCTAGTTCACCATCACCTGAGCTTCCCCTCCGGGACTACCATGCAGTATTACTTCGGAGGGGAGGTGTTATGTGTAATGTGCACCTCGTCCCATTTATACTTTTATTTTAGCTGAGCCTATTGGCTCCGTTCGTGCCGAGCCCTTTGGCTTCCATCATACCGAGCCCTTCGGCTCCTGTAGTTATATTGTTAGCGTAATTTTCGCCAATCAGCGATCGACATTCGTCACGCTGAACCCTTTGGCTCCTATAAGTAATCGGTTAATTGACCTCCCACCTCAATGGACGAACCTCGCACATTATTGTCCTCCCACATCAATGGACGAACTGGTAGGATAACGAGGTCGGTCCGGCGATTCCGGGTGGATACTGACTTCTGGTTCGCTGGTGCCCCGACAATCCAAATCCAGTATTTGTCCGCGCTCTACTCGACTTGTCCCCGGCGGTGGACCTAGCCTACACCGACAAAGAGTTCCCCGGCGGTGGACATTCTTCCGAGACCGATTCTACTGTTATTCGCTAGCCAACCAGTAGGGTGCCGAGGTCAATCCAGCGATGCCGGTGGAGCCAGGCGTCCTGTTCACTGGTGCCCCGACGACCCAGTCCGGTGCTGCTGCGAGATCTACTCAACTAGTCCTCGGCAGTGGATCTAGCCTACTCCGGCGGAGAGTTCCCCGGCGAAAGAATTTCTCCCGAAACCGATCTAACCAGTGGCGTTGGAACGTTGATCATTACGCCACTTCCTCTGCAGTTCGGACAGAATTCGCGTAACTACCCGGTCGACAGCGTTCCATTTCTCTTCTTCACGGTACATTTCGCGTACGACAGTGTCGGCGG
Organism: Aedes koreicus; assembly: GCA_024533555.2. Taxonomy (NCBI): domain Eukaryota; kingdom Metazoa; phylum Arthropoda; class Insecta; order Diptera; family Culicidae; genus Aedes; species Aedes koreicus. Next base: position 186,727 of record JAHHFK020001561.1, read on the forward strand.
TCATACCAGGCATATCCCTGCGCGCTTCTTCGAATCTAGGACATTCGAAGACGACGTGCTCCGGTGTCTCTTCTAAGTTTCCGCACTCCGGACAGAGAGGCGAAGGTGCGTGTCGAAACCGATGCAGATATTTCCGGAAGCCGCCGTGCCCGGGAAGCAACTGCGTCAGATGGAAGTTCACTTCTCCATGCTTCCTATTCACTCACGCAGACACATTTGGGATGAGCCGGTGGGTCCACCTTCCATTTCCCGCATTGTCCCACTCTTGCTGCCACTTAGCCAACGAGTCCGTTCTGACGATACCCATCACGTTCCTTGTATTCCTCCTCTGATAGCATTCCACATCCTCAACCAGGGTGATGCAAATGGGCATCATCCCAGCGATGACGCATACTGCCTCCGATGAAATCGTTCGGTAGGCGCTTGCGACCCGCATAGCCATGAGTCAGAATACTCTGTTCAGTTTATCCCGGTTACGCTTTGTTTTCAGCGCTGCGGCTCAGGCCGGAACTCCATGCCTCAGAGTTGAGGTTGCAACGCTTGCCAGAAGGCGTCTCTTGCTGCTCCTCGGCCCGCCGACGTTTGGCATAATCCTTGCTATCGCGTTGACAGCCTTGGACGCCTTTTCGCAGGCGTAATCGACATGTGCGTTGAAACTTAAGCGGTCGTCAGCCATTACCCCCAGGTGCTTCAGCGCGCGCTTCGATGCGATTTCGTGTTCTCCGACGTTGATGTTTACTAGTTGAATGGCTTTCCGGTTGCTCACTAGCACTACCTCCGTTTTATGATGGGCCAGCTGCAGTTTTGCACCTGTCATCCACGCTTCAATGGTATCCAGCGTCTCCGCCGTCAACATCTTGACCTCCTCTAACGTCTCGCCAGTTATAGTGACCACGATATCGTCAGCGAATCCAACGATTTCAACTCCACTGGGCAGCTGCAGCGTTAGTGCTCCATCGTACATCGCGTTCCAGAGCGTTGTACCTAGAATGGAACCTTGCGGCACCCCCGCCGTAATCGTGATTGATTTTTGGCCCAATACCGTTTCGTACACCAGGACTCTGTTCTGGAAGTAACTTTTCAGCATCCTGCACAAGTAGCTAGGAACACGCATCCTATGCAGTGCTACGGCGATAGCCTCCCAGCTAGCACTATTGAAAGCGTTTTTCTCGTCGATTGTTACTACGGCGCAAAATCGATTTCCTCTCATCTTCTGTGTGGATGCCTTCTTTGCACTATACACGACTGTCCGGATTGCATCCGCCGTTGAGACTCCCTTTCGGAATCCGAATTGCCTCCTCGATAGACAACTCTCGCTCTCCGTGCACTGTGTGAGCCTGTTGACGATGATCCTTTCCAGTAGCTTTCCGAGGGTGTCCAACAAACATATGGGCTATACGATGCTGGGTCCCCTGGTGGCATCCCCGGTTTCGGCAGCAAAACCAGTTTCTGGACCTTCCATCTGTCTGGAAAATAGCCTTCATCGAAACATTTCTGTAGCACCATCCTGAACAATTCAGGGAACGTCTGTATAGCGGTTTTTAGCACTACATTTGGGATTCCATCCGGGCCAGGGGCTTTCTTCACCTTCAGACCCTTTGCAACTATTACGAGCTCTTCGTTGGAGATCCGTGAGCCTTTGGATTCAGCTTCTTCGTCTTCATATGGCGTGGGCGGCCACAACGTTGAGTCATGGTGTGGAAAAAGTCCTTCCACGATCGCCTTCAACCTTTCCGGACACATTTCAACGGGAGTCGCCGGGCCCTTCAACTTTGCCATCACGATTCGATAGGCGTTACCCCATGGGTCAGCATCAGCTTGTCGGCAAAGCTCTTTGAAACAGTTTGAATTGCTCAGCCTGATCTCCCTTTTGAAAGCCGCGCGAGCTTCGCGAAAAACGAGTCTCCATTCTTCCCTCTCAGTTCATGCCCTCTGGGCACTTCTTCTTGCTCGGAGGGTACTGAGTGTTCCGTTCCACCAGTAAGCTGGGTGCCGTCGGCACCTGGGCTCCAATTTCCTTGGCATTGATGCGTTCCAAGCCATTACTATTGCTACTGTCAACTCCTCTGCGTCGTGATATGCACCGCTGTATGTTCGAAGCGCCTCGGTAAAGGTCTTCTTGTCGAAGTCCTGTATCTTCCACTTCTGCTCGCGGGTCTTCGTTCACCTCGTTACCGTATAGGCTTGCCGGCCGACGCTGAAGGTTGTCGCATGGTGATCGCTGTGGGAGTACTTCTCACTGACTCTCCAGTTCATGACCTCCGTAAGCTAAGGACTGCAGAACGTGACATCGATTATCGATTCACGACCGTCTCTGCGGAATGTGCTGACCATGCCTTCATTGCAAAGCCTTACATCCAGCTTCGCAAGAGCCTCCAGTAAGCTGTTTCCTCTTGCATTGGTAAGTCTGCTACCCCACTCCACGGCCCAAGCGTTGAAATCACCTCCGATGACTATCGGCTTTCTTCCGACTAGCGTGTCAGTGAGTGCATCCAACATCCTGTTGTTCTCTTCGTCCGTCCACCTTGGAGGTGTATAACAGCAGCACATGAAAACTCCATTGATGGAGCAACCACGAAACCGTCATATGAGCTTTCGACCACTTCTTGGATAGAGAATCTTCCCACGACCTGTATTGCCGCTATTTGGGCTCGCTCCACCACCCAATTGCCGTTTTCGGGGGGAATCCGATACGGCTCTGCAATGATCGCAACATCACACTTCGTCTCTGTTGTCGACTGCCACAACAGTTGCTGTGCGATGTCGCAATGATTCAGATTAATTTGCGTTATCTGCATCATTGTTGGCCTGCCTTCGCCTTTTTGTAGGCCGGGCATTTATAGCCTCCCGTCGTATGGTCGTTTCCGTCCTCCGGCTTGCACAGCATGCACCTGGGTTGCTTCATGCAGTCTCGAGCAACGTGCCCATTTTCGCCGCATTTCCAGCACCTTTTGGACCTGTCTGGACCCTTGCAGTTTCTAAACTGGTGACCAAACTCCATGCACCGGAAACACCTCTCCATCTGCTTTGTGACCCGGGGAGCCAGTCGCAGTGAGCACACCGACCATCCGACTTTGATCTTGCCTGTTTCCACCAGCTTGTTAGCCGCCTCTACTGTCAGTCGGATTGCCGCCGTCTGGGTGCCTCCAAACGCTTTCCTTATTCGGATTGTCACCGGTTCTTCCAGGTTGCACTGCTCGGTCAATGCATTCCTCGCCTCTTCTTCAGTCGTGATTTCGTCCAGATCCTTAACCTCGACCACTGCTTCCTGTGAAAGAGCTCTCACGGTGACCTCGCTGCCCAAGGATTTCGCGATGAGCTCCCTGTATTCTGAGCTCTTATCCGAAGGATCCTTCTTGAGCTCGAACAGCATCTCTCCTTTTTGGGTGCGTCTGGTCTTCACCACATTCTCGCCCAACTCCTTCTACTCCGGGTCCTCTTTCAGTCTTCTAAGAAGCGCAGTGTACGATGTCTTGTCGTTCGCTTCGACGATCAACGCATCGCCCTTTTTCTTCTCCCTTTGAGGTCGACGGTGTTCTTTCTTCTTCTGTTCCTTGTTTTCTTCCTTCTCCTTTCGCTTCTTCTTCGCCTGCTGGCCCTCCATAGTGCGCCATCCGTAATCTCTCCGGTTGCTGGTGTGCTCCATTTCATTCTTCTGTTTTTTCGGGACTTCCTCTTCTCCTGCCGTATCCCTGCACCTTTTCTCTGAGCGAGTATTCGGGTGTCTCTTCGGTGTATCTAGAAGTTCAGCCGTAGCTCTTTCCGTGGCTTCCGCCAGAGACTTCTTGGCTGTTTCCACTCTCAACTTGAGTGCCTTATGCTCATGTTCCGCAACTGAAACGACAGACTTGATAATCGTCACCAGTTGCTTAATCTTCTGGTGCACGTTGTGTTTGTCTTTGACAAACTCGTAGAGCTCGTTCACTTTTGGCCTCACTTTGACTACGCTCGAGCAGTGCTGCTGCTTGAGGTCGGTGTGAGCACTCGCTGATTCAGGAACGCTAGCTCCCGCTGGCTTCCTTGGGGCTCGTTCCGTATCATTGCGGTTTCCAGCGGTGTAGCTGGTGATCGCTGCATCATTCCACTTCTTCGGAACGCGTCTGCGTTCTCTCCAACTACGTCTTTATTGGTGTCTCCATTCTATTGGGTCCCCCCTCCGCACCACTATCACCATCTGTTGTACCTAGTCGCTTCCGTGATTTCTTGGTTGTCTTTGAAACAGGGAGGCCAAGCGAGGGTTGAACACGTTCCTTCATGGGGTGCGTGTCCAGAGCCAGACCAGCGTAAATCGGGAATGTTACATCCGAGCCTAGTACTCATTGACTTGATGGACAGATGATGAACGTATCCGGAGGCCAAGGTTTAACCGGAACGGAGGCAAACGTACCGTTAGCCTTCTCACCGTTTTAAGTTGGTGTCACCCTTCTTTACTCAGGTAGCAGAATAGCATGAATGTCAGCCCATCGTTGGCATTCTGTTTGTGTTTCGGGGTCGGTGGGGTGGTGGGGGGATAAAGGTGGTGGGGGTGGGGGGGGGGGGGGGGGGGGGGGGGGGGGGGGGGGGGGGGGGGGGGGGGGGGGGGTTGTTGGGGTTTTGGGGCGGGGTATGTTTGGGGGGGGGGGGGGGGGGGGGGGGGGGGGGGGGGGGGGGGGGCATGTGTGTGTGTGTGTGTGTGTGTGTGTGTGTGTGTGTGTGTGTGTGTGTGTGTGTGTGTGTTTTTTTTTATTAACGAGTTGGTAAATCTTTTTTATGAACAAGCCCGGCCTCCCTTTCGATAGTAGGCTATCTATCGAATTCGTCCACCGGGGGCCAGAGTGTCGGACTCGGACCAGAGAAAAAAACAGAACTCTGATTTTAGGGCTCTATGCCTTCTTGTCCCCTACCGACTAAATTCCATCTCGAGCCTCCAGCCATTCCCCCGGCACTATCTGTTGACATTCCTTCTTGGGGGTGGCATTTCCATTTGGCGCTCCGCTGCTGGCATTTTTGCTCCTGCTTTCACTCTGCTTTGTTTTGCTACTTCGTATCACTCCTATCTGCCTTTGCTCTCCTATCGTCGCATTTTCTTCAGTTCTCTTCGTCTCTCCCTGACTCTCCTCGGCGCCGAAGGTGGTCCACCAGTTCCGGTGTGGGAAACGTCCGCACTGGTGGTGCCCCGACTACCAACGGATATCGCAGGGGAGCACAGTCTTCGTATCCGAGTTGTAGAGGTTGTCCGACAGTTCCGGTTGGGGATGACGTCCGCACTGCCGGGGCCCTACATACTCGAAACACTTCTTCGTTCTTCTCCAATTGCCAATTCCCGTTGGGCAATGACATCCGGTTCATCAGCGCCCTGACGACCCGACGTCAAGCACATTGTCCTCTCTCCTTAGGTCTGACATTATTCTGCTTCTCTCGTTCGCTGATCGCTCCTCCACTTTTGCTGCAGCTCGGTTAGAATGCTTGTGACTATTCTATCGACAGTGTTCCATATGCTTTCATCCCGACACATTTTCTCAGCTATGTTGTCCACGCTCACATCCGGTATCTCCCTTCGAACAGCCGCAAATCTAGGGCATTCGAAAACCACATGCTCCGGTGTTTCCTCCACGTGCTCGCAGTCCGGGCAGAAGGGTGACGCAGCATGACCACACCGATTCAGATATTTCCGAAAACAGCCGTGACCTGACAGAAACTGCGTCAGGTGAAAGTTCACCTCTCCATGCCTCCTGTTCACCCACGCCGACACGTTAGGAATGAGCCGATGGGTCCACCTTCCACTATCGGCGTTATCCCATTCTTGCTGCCACTTAGCCAGCGAGTCAGCTCTGACCGTCTTCCTCACGTTAACGACGTCTCTCCTCTGATAGCATTCGATATCCTCGGCTAGGTTGATGCAAATTGGAGTCATCCCGGCGATAACGCATACTGCCTCCGTCGAAATAGTTCTGTAGGCGCTCGCGACACGCATGGCCATGAGCCGGTACACACTGTTCAGCTTCCTTCTATTCCGCTGCGTTTTCAATGCTGCAGCCCAGGCTGGGACTCCATACCTCAATATCGAATTTGCCACACTCGCCAGAATACGTCTCCTGCTGCTCCTAGGTCCACCGACATTTGGCATGATTCTTGATATGGCGTTGACCACCCTCGCCGCCTTGTCGCAGACGTAGTCTACATGGGCGTTAAAATTAAGACGGTCGTCAACCATCACTCCTAGATGCTTCAATGCACGCTTTGACGAAATTGCATGCCCTCCTACGCTGATTTGGACATGCTGAACCGCTTTTCGGTTGCTGACCAGAACTACCTCCGTTTTATGATGGGCCAGCTCCAGTTTTGCTCCAGTCATCCATGTTTCGATGATATCGAACGTTTCCGTCGTTAGCATCTCTACCTCTTCCAACGTCTCACCGGTTATCGTGAGGATGACATCATCCGCAAATCCGACAATCTCAACACCTTTGGGCAGCTTCAGCGTTAGTACTCCATCGTACATCACGTTCCAGAGCGTTGGGCCGAGGATGGAACCTTGTGGCACTCCTGCCGTGACCATGACCGACTTCCGCCCCAACTCCGTTTCATATACCAGAATTCTGTTCTGGAAATAGCTCCCAAGTATTCTGCACAAATAGTCAGGCACTCGCATTCTGTGTAACGCTTTGACGATTGCCTCCCAGCAAGCGCTGTTGAAAGCGTTTCTTACGTCAATCGCAATGACGGCACAGTACCGATTGCCACGCCACTTCTGTTTGGCTGCCCTTTCTGCGCTCTGAACGACTGTTTGGATTGCGTCCACCGTCGAGATTCCTTTTCGGAATCCGAACTGCCTTTTAGAAAGACCGCTCTCGCTCTCCGTGCTCTTCGTCAGCCTGTTAAGGATGATCCTTTCCAGGAGCTTGCCGAGGGTATCCAGCAGGCATATGGGTCTATACGATGCTGAATACCTTGGTGGTTTTCGCGGTTTCGGCAGCAGCACCAACTTCTGGACCATCTGTTCGGAAAGTAACCTTCATCCAGACATTTCTGGAGCGCCATTCTGAACATGTCTGGAAACGCCATGATAGCAGTTTTCAGTGCAACGTTGGGTATTCCATCCGGGCCGGGGGCTCTTCCCAACTTCAGACCCATTGCAATTGCCCGGAGCTCTTCATTTGAGATCTGAATCTCTCTGGCACGTGTTTCTTCTGCTTTGTCGTAAGGTGAAGGTGGCCACTCCGTTGCGTTGTGCTGTGGGAAAAGACCGTCAACGATTACCTTCAATTTAATCGGGCACATTTCACTCGGTGTCGCTGGACCTTTGATCTTCGCCATCACTATCCGTTAAGCGTTGCCCCAGGGATCGGCATCAGCTTCTCGGCACAGCTGTTTGAAGCAGATCGATTTACTGATCTTGATCTCCCGTTTGAAAGCTGCTCTAGCTGCTCGGAACACAACCTTCCATTCTTCACTCTCTGTTCGGTTTTTGACCTCTGGTAGCGTCTCCTGGCTCGGAGGCACGCAACACGGAGGGTACTTTGTGTCTCGTTCCACCAATACACTGGACGCCACCGGTTCATGGGCTCAAATTTTCTCGGCATCGACGCATCGCACGCCCTCGGTAGCGTTTCTGTTAGCTCCCCAGCTTCCAGATTCGGAGTTCCAATTTCTTCTCGGAGCGCTTCAACGAAGACGTCCTTGTCAAATTCTTTCGTTTTCCACTTCTTCTCGCAAGATCTCGACCTCCGCGACACCGTAGGGGTTTGCCGACCGATACAATAGTGGATCGCCTGATGATCGCTATGGGTGTACTCTTCGCTGACCCTCCAGTTCATGTTTTCCAACAGCGTCGGACTACAGAACGTAACGTCGATGATGGATTCCCGGCCATCTTTACGGAATGTGCTGACTAGGCCCTCGTTGCACAGTCTAACGTCCAACTTTGCCAGAGCCTCCAGTAGACCGTAACCCTTTGCGTTAGTCAGTCTGCTGCCCCATTCCACAGCCCAGGCGTTGAAGTCTCCTCCGATGATAACCGGCTGTCGTCCGACCAAAGTGTCGGTGAGCGCATCCAGCATCCGACTGTACTGTTCCTCTGTCCACCTTGGAGGTGCGTAACAGCTACATACGAAGATACCGTTAATTTTGGCGATCACGAAACCTTCGTATGAGCTCTCGACTACTTCTTGGATGGGGTATCTACCCATGACGTGTATTGCCACCATACCTGCGCTGTCCGCCACCCAGTTGCCGTTGCCGTACGGGACACGATACGGCTCCGCAATAATTGCGACGTCGCACTGCGTTTCCGTTGTTGACTGCCACAACAGTTGCTGTGCAGTGTCGCAATGATTGAGGTTGACTTGCGTGAACTTCATCATTGTTGAGCTGCCTTTGCTTTTTGATACACCGGGCATTTAAAGCCACCCGTCATGTGGTCAGTTCCATCTTCCGGTTTGCAGAGCATGCACCTCGGTTGCTTTGTACAGTCCCTAGCAACGTGACCGCTTCCCCCGCAGTTCCTACAAAGCTTCGACCTGTCAGGGCCTTTGCAGATCCTCGCCAGGTGACCAAAATCCATGCATTTGAAGCACCTCTCCATCTGCTTGGTAACCCTGCGAGCAACTCTCAGCGAGCATACTGACCACCCAACTTTAATTTTACCGGTCTCTACCAACTTGTTAGTGGCATCCACCGATAGTCGAATCGCCGCCGTCTGTGTGCCTCCAAATGCCTTCCGTATTCGGATTGTCGTCGGCCCTACAAGGTTGCACTGTTCAGTTAGTGCACCCCTCAGTTCTTCTTCCGTTGTGATCTAGTCCAGGCCCTTGCACTCGACCACTGCTTCTTGTGACAGAGCTCTCACGTTCACCACGTTGCCCGAGGATTTAGCAACGAGCTCACGGTAGGCAGAGCTCTTAATCAAAGGGTTTTTCTTCAATTCGAAGAGCATCTCTCCCTTTTGAGTGCGTCGTGTCCTCACCACGTTCTCTCCCAATTCCTTCAGCTCTGGATCATCCCTCATTTTTGTGAGAAGTGCAGCGTATGTTGTTTTATCGCTAGCTTCGACGATTAGTGCATCACCTTTGAATCTCCCCAGAGGTGGCTGACGTTTTTCTTTCTTCTTCTGTTCCTGCTTCTTTCCGTCTTTTTCTTCTTCGCCTGCTGACTTTCCACAGTGCACCAACCAGGGTCTTTTCCATCCTCCTTCAGATCGCTGGCGGACTCCCGCTCGTTCTTCTGTTTCTTAGGGTCTTCCTGATCTCCCGCCGTATCCCTCACTCTTTTCTCTGAGCGATTGTGGTGACTCTTCGGTGTCTCTCCATGATCGGCCGTAGCGTGCCCTCGGCTTCCGTCAGAGCCTTTTCAGCGCCTTCTGCTCTCGTTCGGCAGCTGATACAGCTGACTTAATGCTTGTAACCCTTATGGGGATCGTGTTCAGAGCCGGATCAGCGTAAGTCGGGAATTGGTCATCCGAGCCTAGTACTCATCACTTAAGATGGACGGGCTCAGAACGTATCCGGAGGCCTACCAAGGTTTTACCGGGACGGAGGCAGTCGCCCTATGAGCCTACTCGCCGTTTCAAGTCGGTATCACCCTTCCTAAATCAGGGAGCAGAATAGAACGACTCTCAGCCCAATATCGTAATTCGATCCGTAGTCCGTGCCTTGTCCGTGTGCGTCGCGACCAGTATTCCATAATCAGGATCTTACTGGCATCGATGATGATGTGCCAGTTGGCACTCCAAAACATGGGCTAAGGTACTTTGGAAGCGGTACCAAGTAGGTTGTACAGAGTTGCTTCTGGATATGTGGTTTTATTTATAGGCATTCAACAGAGCCCACTGCTGAATCCCCGCCACATCCTAGGCAACCTCCGCTTGAGCTTTCGAGGAGCTCGGTCACCTCCGGAAGGAAGGGCCAAAGGTGGTAGTCCATACGGGCGTATGGATGAGTTTCGCAAAAGAGAGAGTCCTAAGCTCCCACCAGATGTGTGTGTGTGTGTGTGTGTGTGTGTGTGTGTGTGTGTGTGTGTGTGTGTGTGTGTGTGTGTGTGTGTGTGTGTGTGTGTGTGTGTGTGTGTGTGTGTGTGTGAGAGAGAGAGTAAGAGAGAGAGATAGGCGTATTTCTTTCGAATTTCTGTTTTTCCCGCATTTCTGCATTTTTCCCAAAAATTAGCATAACTTCCTCATTTTGCAACCGATTTTCACCCTTGAGCCCTAATTTTCTTCTTTTTTCTTTGGATTTAAGATACATATACATTTTTTTTTTGTTGACGTTATTTTGGTATTAATCATATGTGTAACACAAATTTTTATAAATCTTCAAAAAAAAAAAAAAAAAAAAATTTTTTTTATTATAAATTGGTTAAAATAAGGTCTGTATACACATTAATCCAGACACCTTCAAATCATTGTAACTTTTGAAATATTGCACGTAGGAATGAAAAATTTCACTGTGGTTTAGCTGAGAGTCTATAATGAAAAAGACTATGATTGATGTTTACATTTCATGTTTAGTATTCAAGATGGCGACGAAAGAAAAACAAGTGCGCGAGCGTATTTTGTACGGGCGTACGGCAAATCCTAACTTGTCAATACGGGACCTTGCAAAAACATTGGATTTGCCTAAATCCACTGTTCACGATGAGCTCAAATCATTTTCGGAACGTTTGACGGTGGAGAGGAAACCAAGAAGTGACAAAAACATTGTACGCGATGATCCTGTCATGGACCGAAAGGTGAAAAGGATATTAACGAAAAACCCAAATCTCTCCATTCGAACGGTGGCTCGTAAAATAGGGATGTCGCCTGGTTTTGTTCAAAAATCTAAACAACGTTTGGGACTTAAGTCGTATAAAGTAAAAGCAGTTCCAAATCGCAACAACAAACAGAACTTGGTAGCAAAATCACGGGCTCGACGTTTTTACTGCGAATATTTGACGAAGTTTTCATGCGTTGTTATGGACGATGAAACTTATGTCCTGGTGGATTTCAAGCAGCTTCCATGGCTGGCTTTTTATTCTGCTATGGCCAGAAATGCTACAGCTGAGCATTTCAGATTGAAAAAGGCATCGAAATTTCCCAAAAAATACCTTGTGTGGCAAGCAATTTACACGTGTGGCAAAAAGAGTAAATCTTTCGTCACTACATGCACAATCAACAAGGAGATCTATCAGAAAGAGTGTCTGCAGAAGCGATTGCTACCCATCATCAAAAGTCACAAAGAAAAACCTTTGTTCTGGCCCGATTTGGAATCATGCCACTATGCTAAAACAGTGATGGAGTGGTACCAAGCAAATCAAGTGAACATTGTACCAAAAACCTCAAACCCGCCAAATTACCCAGAGCTACGACAAATCGAGAGATATTGGGCTCTGATGAAGCGGAAGCTTTCTGGAAAGAAGCATGGAATCAAAGACATCAAAGACTTCCAGCAAATTTGGAGAAAGACGGCTTCTACGATTTCTGAAGAGTCTGTACAAACCCTAATGGACGGAGTTTAGCGCAAAGTTTTATGCGAATACCAAATAACTAAGTTTTGTCTTCACGAATTGTTAAAACACATCCCATGAATCTGAAATAAACAACTACGACGTTTTATTCAGGTTTAGAGGTGTCTGTATTATTACGGATTTTTTTTTTGTTGACCTTATTACTCCTAGAATATTGCAATGTTCAGAGGATCGATGTTAAATTAAATTTTGTTTCATTTAATGACAAAATATTTGAAATTGGATACCACGCGTCGGAGATATTCTATTTTAAGTAAATGTGTTTTTGTTCATTTATAAAAAAAAATAACTTTTATTCATATCTCGAAAACTGTTCTACTTTAGTTTTTAACGTAGGACTACGTTTCTCTTTTCTATACCGGCTGTCATTTAAAAATTTTGAAAAATGAGAGCGTTACGCAAAAGTGAAAGGTTTTTGAACGCTCATAACTCTCGTTTGACTGAACAAAATGACTTCATTTATACACCATTCGATCAGAAAAACTAACAAATGTATTGCATTAAAATTTCATTAAAATTGAGTAATTTTAGTATAAGTAGTTCAATTTATCACTTAAAGATGACCTTCTTTTGCCCCCCCACAAATCTACACATGAACATGTTGAAAATATAGTTTTCCTCCTCCGGGTCCTCAAAAGCGGGTAACAAATTGCCTTCTTGTTATTTCATTAGGTTTTATTCCACGTTAAATACAGCACTAGCCACACCCCTCACCTGTAAAATTATTTTGCTTTGTTGCTGGTGCCTGATTTTATAACTGAAGCCTGTCCCCTCTTTTGAATTTTGCTTCGTACTGCATTTTCGTGCCTCTCTTTTTTGGAGGCAATGCTATCAACACCAGTATAAAGTACACGATTTGAACCAAAATGATTTCTTTGGGATATTCAAGTTCGATTGATCGACGGTTGTGTTTTCCGATCTCTCGTTACGAAGATTTTTCTCGTTTTTTTTCTCATCCGTTTTCTAGCGGATGCGCGTCTGGCTCGCAAATTATCGCCTGCGCTTTCTCATCTACAAACCACAAGGAAGCGCTGAAATTTTTTTCAAGTTTCCCCGCTCGACGCTTCCGAAGCCTTACCGGAGCCGGGCACCTCCCAGCGCAAAACGATTTTTGTGACAACTAGATTAATAGAATCATCTCAACTATCTTGCCGTCGGCCATTCACAGCGACGAGGAGTTTAATAAACTACTATCCAGATTGAATACAGCACATTATTGTGTCATGCTGGCCAAATAAACCGAAAATAGAAATAAATTTCTTAGACGTATCATAACCATCGTCCTTTTCAGGACGAAGAATTAAATTTTACAATAAAAGAGTTTGTGTTTAAGTGAAATGTTCATGATTTATTCTGAACAACCTTTGCATATTATGAAAAATGGTACATTTTGAATTGTTTGAGGCATTCAGTCGAGAGTGGTGAATTCGACAAAGATTTTTTATCAAACCCGAACTGAATTTTTGTTCATTAAACTGAACCGAATTTCATTAGAAGGAACGGGTCAGGCAAAATAATGAAGGCATTTTAATATTAACCAACTATATGTGTTATGATATGTATAAATAAGATGATATCAATATTACAATGCACCAACGCGGTCCTACGTGATCCTCGCGGTTATATCCCTGATACAACCCACCTCTAACTTTTTTTTTGACGGCTTTTTTATATTCTGCATAAAATTTCACATTAGAAATGATGATCAGCTTACCGAGTTCATAAATGCTGTAAGCAAGTGTTATAAACCATAAAACATATCCGTTGTAATAACATCGTCAAGATACAAAATTAGTCAAGAGTAAAAAGTTAACAGAGTAGCTGATTAAAAGGCAGCTTTGACGTGTGAAATACATTGTCTTTTAAAATCTGTTAGTGTTGCTGCACGTTTGATGTGTATTAAAAACATTTCTTGCCTTTAAAAATATTTATACCTTTAAAAAACAAAGAATTTTGTGAAGCTCCGTACAAAAAGTATGGTGTTCTAAAATCATTAGCGTTTCTATTGTTATATCAATGAATATCACTTCCTCTTTCAATTTGATTACACAAACATCGAGGCAAGAAACCGTTAATTACTCTAAAAACGAACACCATTGTCAAATACACAACACTCTGCTCCTCCGATAGCCACTATAGGGCATCTAACAAAAAAAAAGGAGGAATTGAATCTATTGCATCTCAGAATCAAACGCGTTATCTTATTTTGCATACGCTGTAATCTCGATATTTATGTTTGATTAGCTAACAACAAAATGGACTTGCAAAATTCAATGTGAGGAGAGATGATTGAATAGTTAAATCATTTTTCAATCAGCAGAAAAAACCGTACTTTTTGGCTATTTTCTTGATGAATCGTCAATGTGAAAGTCAAATTTTAATCTATAAATAACGCCAAGATATTTAATCTCGCGAACGCGATCAATTGTTTCATCATTAATTTTCACAGAGACGTCTTGATAACTTGTTTCCTCGAAATTACCATGAATTTAGTTTAACTTATTTTAAATTTCAACAGTTTGTACTTCAACCATCAACTTAGAGAACGAAAATCTGCATTCAAATGTAAAACGCCCTCCTCAGGGCTTTTAGCTGCAATGACCTAGCAAACACATGCTCGTATATGATAGCGGATGAGAGTGAAAAGTGGAGGCGATATACGTACATTTTACATGAAGTCACATGTACCTATATCGCCTCCACTTTGTACTTATATCCGCTAGCATATACGATTTTGTGTTTGCTGGGGAACAACATAGTCAGCAAAAAGAATAAAATATCACAAGATCGCAAGACCCGTCGCATGTCATTAATATATAGAATGAATAAAATGGGCCCTAATACACTCCCTTGTGGTACGCCAAGGCTGTTCTCCACTGGGTCGAAGCAGAATCATTAAAAGCCGTCCGTTAAGTTCTGTCAGACAAATAGCTTTCGAACCATCTATATGCAGAACCCGAAAATCCAAAGGGCTTGATTGTTTCTAACAACAAGAGCCGAGAAATCGTTTCAAAAGCGCGTTTCAGATAAAAAAACGAAAGAGTGAGTTATGTCAGTGACATAACTGCAAAGTTGACGCAGGACTGCTTGTTGATGTGAACAAATTGATGACATCGAATTGATAAATTTCTACTATATTTTATTGAGTCTAAAGAACCATGAAACCCTATGCTATTGGTGTGAGACTCCGATTCTTCTTTCGCTATTGGTTTTCCAAGAAAATGTATATAAACAGCGGTTCGGCTCGAATTAACTGTTAATGATAGTTTGTTTGTTGAATGTCAAACGTGCTTGCTAGTGTTAAATGGGTCCTGTGTTTACGGAGGGAACATGTGAAAGCAACTCGCAGGCACAAACAGCTCAAAACAAATTTATCGCTGTAGTGTCCTAGTTCAATCATCATCAACATATCAACATACAGGGTGCGGCAGAAAATAATGCGAAAATTTGTTCTATATCTTTCATATCCCATTTTCAACTAATTCAAGCAATAATATCAACATTTTCGAGTGCAGTTATCTTTAAAAAGACCTTTTAAACAAATTTATTCAATGTGTCCTCCATTTTTATTAATAACATCCTCGAGCCGACGCTGGAAGCCAGAGCATGCCTTTCGGACGTAGTCCTCCGACATTGACTGCCATGTGCATGTTATGGTTGACGTCAGGGTTTTCACACTAGGGTGTGATGTTTTGCAGACTCGTGCTTCAACATATGCGTAAATCGAATAATCCAACGGATTAAGATCTGGACTGCTAGGGGGCCACAAATCCTTCGGCCAAAACTTCATGTTATCGTTCAACCATTGTTGGGTTCGATTGGACGTGTGACACGGCGCTCCATCCTGCTATAGGACAACGTTTTGGTCCTCGGAGAAGTTGGCCTTCACCCAGGGAAGCACTTGGTCCTTTAAAATACCGATATACACTTCGGTATTGATTTTAACTCCAGCATCAATGAAAACAGGAGGTATTTGCAAACCGTTGGACGCCACTAAACCAAACATCATGACACCAGCCGGATGTTTGGTTTGAAATTTGAATTTCACATTTTCCGGAACGTTCTCCATTTTTTGTGGTGAAATCAACCGGTCCGTGCGGCTGTTGGCCACAGCATCGATGCTGAAAAGCTTTTCGTCGGAGAACAGGATTATCATTTTTTCCTTCTTCAACAAGGAAAGCAATCTCTTGGAACTAGTCACTCGTAGTTCCTTGACCCGGTCCGTAATCCATTGGCGTTTCATTTTGGCTCTGGAAGATGCATGCAAGTCCTCTTTGATGATTCTCCACATAGATTTCTCCGAAATATTGGCTTCCTTTGCAAGTTTTCTTATGGAACGCACCGGGTTGCGAGCAATTTTTGCACGGACCACGTTTGGCGTGCGTGCAAAGCGCGGACGTCCGCTTCCCAGCTTCCGCCGCTTAGGACCATCCTGCAGGAACTATTTATGCGGTAAACTGTTGCCAAATGGCACCCTACCCAAGGTAATCTCTTTCGGCTTCTTCTGGGTGAGCAACGCACTGGTGATCACTTCTTTGGCGAACATTTTGATGAATTTGCAATAAAACAAATAGAATGTTTGGATGCAGCACTTGAAAGTAAACATAAACAAATACACTTTCGACAGAAATTAGTCACTAGCTACACGAATTAATCCAATACTCAAGTTTGAACATTTTCGCACTATTTTCTGCCGCACCCTGTACAATATGGATGAGTCGATAGCACAAAATGGTGCAACGCTATTGGCCACTGTTGTAATGGCGCCGTCAAGTGTTCTATTTTTGTTCCACTGATCATCGACAAAGCGTTTTATGAAATAAACAAAGCCATGCAAGTGTGTTTATTTTTTTTTTATTTTTTTTTAGACGGGATGGGAAATCTGCAACCAGACACCTGAAGAACTCAGCCAACTGTGGTGCCAACTCCTCGACCCACTAAAAACCCACCCGTGCCTTAAGCCCTGGACCCTCCCCGGGACTATGTCTATGTCTAACCACTTAGGGCTTTAGTAGTTAGGTGGTCCCTGCGACCTGTCTTTGGTCGTTTCGCCATTTTTGTTGAAGATCGAGGACGATCTGGGAGGCTGCTACGCATACCGCGTCCCAGACGTCCCGGTCCTATCGCGTACTGGTATATAATACAGAGGCAGGCCAGAAACGTGTGCAGATCACCGCAGGCGTCCCGCAAGGTTCGATCCTGGGTCCGGTGTTATGGAACACGATGTACGACGAGGTACTGCGGCTTGAGTTCCCGAGCGGGGTGAAGATAGTCGGGTTCGCGGACGACATCACCCTAGAGATATGTGGTGAATCCATCGAGGAGGTCGAGTTAACGGCCTCACACTCCATTGGCATTGTGGAGAGATGGATGAGCTCCAGGCAATTGGAGCTAGCCCACCATAAGACCGAGGTCACGGTGGTGAATAATCGGAAATCGGAGCAACACGCGACGATTAGTGCAGGTAACTGCACAATAGAATCGAAGAGGTTCTTGAGGTATCTTGTGGTTATGATCGACGACAAGCTGTCCTTTGTCAGTCACGTCGATTACGCTTGCAAGAAAGCCTCTATGGCTATATCGGCATTATCCCGCATGATGTCAAATAGCTCGGCGGTGCAAGGGAGTAAGCGTAAACTCCTGGCCAGCGTCGCCCTATCCATACTTAGGTACGGCGGGCCGGCATGGATCACCGCCTTGAGTACCAAGAGCTACGCAAGTAAGCTAGAGAGTACACACAGGCTTATGTGCCTAAGAATGGTGAGTGCATACCGAACGGTATCACGCGATGCGGTCTGCGTCCTAGCGGGGATGATGCCAATAGGCATTATCATAAAAGAGGACGTAGAGTGCTTCGAGCAACGTGGAACAAGAGGTATCCGGAAGACCACTAGAGCCGCATCCATGGTTAAGTGGCAGAGGGAATGGAACAACTCCACCAAAGGTCGATGGACCCACCGACTAATCCCGGAATTAACCGGGTGAGTCGGTAGGCGACACGGTGAAGGGAACTTCCACTTAACGCAGATATTGTCTGGCCACGGCTGTTTTAGACAATACCTGCACAAATATGGGCATGCACAGTCCTCGGCATGCAGCGAGTGCGCGGGAGACGATGAAACTGCGGAACATGTGTTCTTCGCATGTACTCGCTTCGACGACGCGAGATCCGGCATGATTGCCATAAGCGGTCACGACACGACTCCGGATAACTTGGTCCAGAGGATGTGTCAGGACCGGGACGTTTCGGACGCGGTATGCGTAGCAGCCTCCCAGATCGTCCTCGATCTCCAACAAAAATGGCGAAACGACCAAAGCCAGGTCGCAGGGACCACCTATGGGTGCTTAACACACAATAGCCCCCTCCCCGAAGTAATACCGAAAGGTGGTCCCGGGGAGGGTCCAGGGCTTAAGGCACGGATGGGTTTTTAGTGGGTCGAGGAAATGGCACCCTCATCCCCACACCCTGAGTTCTTCAGGTGTCTGGTTGCAGATTTTCCATCCAGTCTACAAAAAAAAAAGGACGTCCTGGTCCTGGCACATCCTCTGGACCAAGTTATCCGGAGTCGTGTCGTGACCGCTTACGGCAATCATGCTAGATCTCGCGCCGTCAAAGCGAGGACATGCGAAGAACATACGTTCCGCAGTTTCCTCGACTCCCGCGCACTCGCTGCATGCGGAGGACTGTGCATGCCCATTGTCGATATCAAAGCGGAAAACAGTGGAATCTTCAATATTATTAGAGGAGTTTTTCTTAACCGATCACTTAGTTCTTTTATTGTTCAACCTTTTGCTCAATTTTATTTATTGCTGAAGCACTTTATTGATAGTTATCAAATTCGTTTATTCACGTAACTAATTAATTCACTTTATTTTTTGGAACTACTACAATGTTTGCTACACTCTTACTCTAAATTCAATTTCTTCATTGTATAAATTTGGGACTTGGTTCACTCTTCTTCAGCACAATTGATTGTTCTGTGAACGTAGAGAGATACTGTAAGAGATCGGTTCACATGCGGGTTACCCTTTTATATTCATTTGGTTTCATGGGCGGGCGGAAATAGAAATCCACTATCACATCATCATCACTTGAGTACCTTGGGCTCCGTTGTGATGACATCTCGTTGGGACGACAACTCGTTGACTCGATGAACAAGGGATTTTTCGCATGAGTGATGCTCGTTCTCGACAAACAGGCGGCGCTAGTATATTCGTACACGAACATCCTGGCCGCTTCAGAAATCACCATTTCTGATGATACTTTGTTGATCTTCAAGAGGTGAGTGATGCTTGATGTTAACGGATGAGGTCTACCATTTCTCGATGTACTCTCGATGACGACAGAACGACGATCCAGTGGCAGAAAATGTGCATGTAAATATAAGACCCGGTAGAGGGTTTTTTCATAATTAATTTATTGGACAGAGGTTTACCTTGTCCCTAATTCATTAGGGCCTTGTATGATTTTTGTTTCAGGTTTCTCCGGATGGAAAGTTGTGCAGCATAGGTGATGAATTGATTTCAGCGATGACTGTTGAGGTTATGGTTCTTCTTCTGGAGGAGTTGAAATGTTTGGTTCTGATGGTTTCTCGTTGCATGGTGGAATCGGAAGACGACAAATCTTGCTTACGGGATGGATGTAGCTGCCGCTTGCAGTTCGGACAGAGACCACCCGTGTATTTCGGTCAGCTCCAGGATGTAGTTCTTCAATTCTCGCTGTTGGCCAGACCATAGGTGGAGAGCCTTCGTCTACAAGCAGGACTAGTTGACCCTTCTCCAGTTCGATTGGCGGATTGCACCACTTCGTTCTTGGCTGTAAAGTGGCTAAATATTCCAAATGCCACCTCTTCTAGATGATTTGGAACATCCTCTGAACTTCCTGCCATTTGGTCAGTCGGTTACTTGGAAATTCAGACACATCGACGTCTGGAACGGATTTGAGCGCGGACCCGACTAAAAAGTGACCAGGAGTGAGCACTTCGTAATCAGTGGGTTCATCGCTCAGAGGAGTGATCGGGCGTGAATTTAAACAGCATTCTATCTGAGACAGCAGCGTCTCCATATCGTCGTGTGCAAGTGTACTTGCGCCAAGAACCCACACAAAATGCTTCTGCGCGGATTGAATTGCTGCCTCCCACAGGCCCCCAAAGTGTGATGCCTTGGGAGGGTTGAAGTGCCATCAGATTCCGTTGGCTGCACATTCGTCTGCTATCGCTCTGTGGTGCTCCTTGTTCCGAATCAAATTGCGCAGCTTTAACACAGGTAACACAGTTGTGTACGATGATTTTTTGCCAGATTCCTGGCTCCAACGATCCAGTATCGTAGACGAAGTATATTGACAAGCAGCTGAGGGGTGGCGTGCAAGTGTTTTTGGTGGAGATAACGAAGCAGAAGAACGGATAAGTTGTGCTTTGCTGGCATGATAATTTGGTGTTTACTATCGTAAGGCTGTGGGGCTTGATTTAGCCGGCCCCCGATTCTCATCAGTTGATCGCTGGCGATGAAGGGTTGAAACCATCGGAGTTTGGATTTGGGCGAAACTGATTGTGTTTTTTGTAGTGCTTTCCATTCTTCACTGTAGGACTGTTGCTGGACCAATCGAATGACGGTTGTTTCTGCCTCTTCGAGTTCCTTCAAGCTGAGAAAGAGGTTTGTTGTGGGTGACGGTGATTTGCAATTTTGTATGAATCGTCGATAGTATGCGACGACACGTAGGAGACGGTGGTATTTCGAAAATTTGCTTACAAGCGAATCGATGAACGAATGTTCGGTGGTTGCTGTAGCCGATGTTACCTGTTGTTTACATTCTTCATCAAGTGAGATTTCGTTTGTAATGTTAATTGATTGGGCCATGAAGAGGGTTCAAGATGCAGCCATGGTGGTCCGTGCCACCACAAGTCGTCATGAAGGATGGTTTCCACTTCTGTTCCTCGGGATAAGCAGTCCGCTGGGTTGAGTTCACCAGCAACATGATGCCAGATACAGTGCTGAGTTGATTGTTGTATCTTAGATACGCGGTTGGCGACGAAAGTTACCCATGTTGTGGGTAGTGCTTTCAACCAGTTGAGGACAATTGTAGAATCTACCCAGAAGTAGACTTCTCCGGTGTGGTTTAGTGATGCAGTGACCTTCTGAAAAAGTTCAGTCGCAAGTAGAGCTCCACACAACTCCAAACGGGGAATACTCTGCTGTTTAAGAGGTGCAACCCTCGATCTTGCTGTTAGTAGTGCAACTTTGATGATCCCTGCAGCGTTGCCAGACCGAACGTAGCAGCATGCACCATATGCAAGTTTTGAAGCGTCCGAAAATAAGTGCAGTTGAATCGATGTGGGTGTTGGACAGATAACCCATCGCTCGATTCGTAATTCATTCAGCCGGGGTAATTGCTCACAGTACGTCAGCCAACGTTTCTTGATGGTTGTTGGCAATTCATCGTCCCAGGCCCAAGACTCATCCTTGTCGTTTTTTAAGGTCCACAGCTCCTGCATAAACAATTTTGCAGTTGTTATTACCGGTCCAACCAGTCCAATTGGATCGAAGAGTCGTGCTATTTTAGAGAGCACTGTTCGTTTTGTGATGGTAGTTTCGGTAGGATCCGACGACAGACATATTCGATAACGGAGATAATCGGTGCATGGTTCCTAATGCAGTCCCAGTGTCCTTATACATTGGTCAGGACAGAAATCCACCGATGATTGCAGCGCTAGGTTATCAGGAGAAACGTCATGAACAACTGCAGGAATATTAGAGGCCCACTTGCGTAGGATAAATCCTCCCTTGGAAAGAAGAGTGTTAAGTTGTTCTCGAAGTTCGATAGCTTCTTCTATGTTGTCTGCTCCAGAGAAAAGATCATCCAAATAGAAATCCTTTCGCAGTATTTCAGCAGCTCGTGGAAAGTCTTGCTGCTCATCGTCGGCTAACTGATGTAGGACTCTTGTAGCCAAAAAGGGTGTGCCAGCTG
Organism: Aedes koreicus; assembly: GCA_024533555.2. Taxonomy (NCBI): domain Eukaryota; kingdom Metazoa; phylum Arthropoda; class Insecta; order Diptera; family Culicidae; genus Aedes; species Aedes koreicus. The sequence goes on from JAHHFK020001561.1 coordinate 208,166, forward strand.
TCCCATAGGTGACCGTTTTTAGCTCGTACGTATCCAGTGGTAAATCAGGTGATGCTCTCCATACAATTCTTAACAAAGGTGTGTCGCGTTCATCGATCAGAAGCTGTCGAAACATCTGTTTTGCATCAGCTACTAACATTATTCGATGGGTCCTTCCTCGCATAATAATGGATCTCATTTCTTCTTGGACAATGGGTCCCACCATAAGTGCATCGTTTAACGAACGCCCTTGGCTCGTCTTACACGACGCATCAAAAACGACGCGCACTTTAGTGGTTGTGCTTTCCTCACGGAGTACGGCGTGGTGCAGTAGGTGGTAGCAAGGAATGGGTTGTGTTTCATAATCGTCGACTTTCTGCATGTGGCCTAAAGAACAATATTCATTCATGAAATCGACGTATTGTAGACGAAGCTGTGGATCGTGAGCCATTCGTTGTTCCATTATGCGAAATCGACGGATGGCAGTCCGACGGTTGTCGCCAAGAGAAGCGATGACGTCAGATTTAACCGGTAGGCGAACAATGTATCGACCTTGCTGGTTACGAGATACGGTTTGCTTGAAGTGTGCTTCATAAGCAGCTTCCTCGATGGAATGGCATGGTGATGATGTTTCCATTATCTGAGACAAATCGTTGATAGAGGCAACGTTTGCGATGAGTGGTCTTTTGTGTTGTGGGCTGGAAGTTTTTCCCGAAATTACCCAACCGAGCGTTGAGTTAATGAGTGGTGGAAGTGAATCGCCTATTCTAATTCGACCCGATACATGGAATATATCGTAGAAAACCTCTGCTCCTAGCACTAAATCGATAACCTTGCAATCATAGAAATTTGGGTCTGCAAGCTGGATTCCAGGTGGAATGCTCCAAGTAGAAGTGTCAATCGGGGTAGAGGGCAAGTCCATAGTCAGTCGAGGTAGAACCAAGCATTCAACGGTGGTGGAATAGTTACATACTCTTGAACGAATGTTAGAGAGAACGGTGAATTTAGCATTGACCGTCGATTGCCCGATACCACAGATTGGGACGGAAACCTTTCTTCGTTGAACCTTGACAGTTTGAATAAATCTTTCCGAAACAAAGCAGCACTCACTGCCAGAGTCTAAAAGAGCTCTCACAAAATGCTCAATACCTTTATCATCGACGAAGAGGACAACAGCGGTAGCGAGTAGGACGGTTGTTTGTGTTCGTTCAGTCGCTGCGAAAGTGGGTACCTTGTTGACGGTCACTGTGGTTGATGTTCGTGGCTGTTCTTCCGTTCGTTGTTGATGTGGCTGATGTTCGTGGCTGTTCGTTGTTGATTTCGATGATGTTGTTGAATGATGGTTCGCAGCGGTAGAAGTACCTTGATGACAAAGTTGTGTGTGATGACGATTATGGCATTTGCGGCAGGTGCTAGATGACATGCATTCCCGTACCAAGTGGCCTTTACGTAAACAGTTTCTACACAGCTGAAGTCTGCAAATTTCTCTCTCTTTGTCCTCAAGAACCATTTTCGAGAACGTCGGGCACATGTAGAGAGGATGATGTTCTGAGCATATTATGCATTTTCGATCGGTGGTTGTGTATACATGGCTAACAGTGTGACATGCAGCCGGACGTTGAGTGAACTTCTTGGGCTGACTGGTCGAAGATGATGAAGGAGGCGGAGTTTCTACGCCTTTTCCGTGGAGTGTCTGGAGAACCGATACTCTCCTTTGAATGAAGCTGGTGAGATCCTTAAAGGGGACATCTACTTTTGCCGAAGAATATTCTTCCCAATCGCGACGAGTTGTGACGTCAAGACGAACGCTGAGCATTCTAATTAGAATAAGATCCCAAAATTCAGTTTTCTCTCCCAATTGCTGGAGAACCTTTACATTTGACTCGAATCTATCCACTAGGGTATGTAGATCTGCCGCTGACTCGCGTTTGATAGTTGGAAATTCGAATAAAGCGTTAAGGTATGATTGCTTCAATCGGGGCTTGTTCTAGAAATGCTCCTCAAGCAAATTCCAGGCGACGGAGTAGTTGGCCGCAGTTATAGGGATTGTCTGTACTAGTTTGAGCGCATCTCCCGAGAGGGACGAACGGAGATAGTAAAATTTTTGTATATTCGACAGTTCGGCTGAAGAGTGAACCAAAGACATGTACAGGTCGTGGAAATTCAGCAAATAATCCAAATTTCCACTGAAGACAGGCAGTTTTATATCTGGTAGACGCACATGGGATGACGTAGGGTTTTGCAGGTTAAGATTAGAAGTCGAAGCGGAGGAGGTGGATGCCGGAGACGGAGGTGTTGTTTTACAGACGGACAAGAGAAACCCTTTCACTTTATAGTACGCTGATTCATAGCTGGCGCGCGTCTTTAGATGTTGTTTTATGCCGGGCTCGTCTGTGGTTTCCAGCTCAGACTGGACTGCGGAGAAGTCGTTCCACAACTTCGTTATGCTCTCTGAGCGTACCGGAACCTCCAAAGCATGTTCTTCATCCTTGTAGTTCTCAACAAACGCTGATATTAAACTGAACGACGTCTGCAGACTCTTCATTCGTAGTTTTAACGTTTTCACGCGGCGATCCGTCGACATGATGATGGGGAATAACGCGAAGATTGATCTGTGGAATCAAAAGCACCGCGAAGCACAAACGGGACAGCGTGTAGAGATTTGGAAACATAATTACCTCCTTGAGGCAGTTTCTATGCCTTGTACTAATAAATAACAGCATGCACTCGAACTTTCTGGATGTTTCTTCAGGCAAAAAGTGAGGTTAAACCTCCAATGATGGCAGATTCACAGGTGGTAGTGTCCAGATGACCGGAGTCTGTCGGCCGATCCGGTTCAAAGGACCATATGTCGATATCAAAGCGGAAAACAGTGGAATCTCCAATATAATTAGCGAAGTTTTTCTTAACCGATCACTTAGTTCTTTTATTGTTCAACCTTTGCTCAATTTTATTTATTGTTGAAGCACTTTATTGATAGTTTTCAAATTCGTTTATTCACGTAACTAATTAAACACTTTATTTTTTTGTAACTACTTCAATTTTTGCTACACTCTTACTCTAAATTCAATTTCTTCATTGTATAAATTTGGGACTTGGTTCACTCTTCTTCAGCACAATTGATTGTTCTGTGAACGTAGGGAGATACTGTAAGAGATCGGTTCACATGCGGGTTACCCTTTTATATTCATTTGGTTTCATGGGCGGGCGGAAATAGAAATCCACTACCACATCGTCATCACTTGAGTACCTTGGGCTCCGTTGTGATGATATCTCGTTGGGACGACAACTCGTTGACTCGATGAACAAGGGATTTTTCGCATGAGTGATGCTCGTTCTCGACAAACAGGCGGCGCTAGTATATTCGTACACGAACACCCATATTTGTGCAGGTATTGTCTAAAACAGCCGTGGCCAGACAAAATCTGCGTTAGGGGGGGGTTCTTTTTCCGGGGGGGCCCCCCCCCCCCCGGGTATTTTGGGGGGGGGGGGGGGGGGGGGCCCTTGGTGGTGGGGGGGGTTCCTCCCTTTCCCTTTTTCTTTAAGGGGGGGGGGGGGGTGTTGGGCTTTTGCTTTTTTTTTGTTGGTGGGTGGTCGCATTTTTCTTTTTCTTTTTTTGGATTGTTGTCGCGGGGGGGGGGGGGGGGGGGGGGGCGCGGTGCCTTGGTAAGGTGTGTGGGGGAGGGAGGGGGGGGGGTGGGGGGGGGGGGGCCGGCCCGGCGTCGGAAGGGGGGGGGGGCGGGGGGCGGGTACTCCCTTGCACCGCCGAGCTGTTCGACATCATGCGGGATAATGCCGATATAGCCAAGCGTAATCGACGTTACTGACAAAGGACAGCTTATCGTCGATCATAACTACAAGATACCTCAAGAATCTCTTCGATTCTATTGTGCAGTTACCTGCACTGATCGCCGCATGTTGCTCCGATTTCCGATTATTCACCACCGTGACCTCGGTCTTATGGTGGGCTAGCTCCAATTGCCTGGAGCTCATCCATCTCTCCACAATGCCAATGGAGTGTGAGGCCGTTAACTCGACCTCCTCGATGGATTCGCCACATATCTCTAGGGTGATGTCGTCCGCGAACCCGACTATCTTCACCCCGCTCGGGAACTCAAGTCGCAGTACCTCGTCGTACATCGTGTTCCATAACACCGGACCCAGGATCGAACCTTGTGGGACGCCTGCGGTGATCTGCACACGTTTCTGGCCTTCCTCTATAATGTATACCAGTACGCGATTCTGGAAGTAGCTTCCGAGAATCTTGTACAGGTACTCAGGAGCCTGAAGGCGTTGGAGCGAGTCGGCGTTAGCCGCCAAACTGGCGCTATTGAACGCATTCCTCACGTCAAGGGTGACTTCCGCACAGTATCGTACTCCTCGCCTCTTGCGCTGGATTGCCACCTTGGCCGCCTTGATGACGAACAGGATGGCATCCACCGTCGACTTCCCTATACGGAAGCCAAACTCCTCCTTCCGCACGCTGCCTTGTATTGTGGACTATACAATAACGTACCGCCAAGTGGTCGCTATGGGTGTAGCAATCATCCACCCTCCAATTGCTAAGCAGCCCAGGACTGCAAAATGTTATATCGATGATCGATTCCGCTCCGTTTCTATGGTAGGTTTTCTTGGTACGTACGTTAGCTAGGTCCACATTGAGCCTAGCCAAGGCCTCCAGAAGAATCTGGCCCCTAGGCTTGGTAAGGTGGCTCCCCAATCGAGCGCCCAAGCGTTGAAGTCCCCCGCTATTACCAACGGGTTCAGGCCAGTTAGCTCCGTTGTCATCCGATCGAGCATATTGGAAAACTGTTCGATCGACCATCTTGGCGGTGCGTAGCAGATGCAGAAGAACACTCCATTCACTTTTACAACCACGAAGTCTTCGTTTGTGGTAGACACAACCTCCTAAACCGGGTACTTGTCCGTCGTCCATAATGCCGCCATATTAGACCTGTCCGCAAACCAGTTTCCGTTGCCAGATGTGATGCGGTATGGGTCGGAAATTATGGCGATATCCGATGCCGACTCGCTAACTGTCTGACACAGCAGTTGCTGGGCTCCCTTACAATGGTTCAGGTTTAGTTGGGTTACCTGCACATTACGGTTGGCTCGTTGGAATACCCTAGCGGCCGGACACTTAGCACCTCTCCCCCCCCCCCCCCCCATGACGTGTTTATCGTCCGGTTTCCCGGCGCACATCAAGCATTTGGGGGGACCTTTGTAATCCTGCGCCTTGTGGCTAGTGCTGTCCCTCGCCCTTTCGGTGGCCGCTAGCCGTGCCAACTCTTTGGCACTTTGCTCGGCTAGGAGTTTGGCCTCCAGCTCATCTCTCTCCTTGCATGCAGCCTGCACTGTCATGCGTTGCCTAAGAAGGCTCAACCTCAAGGTCTTTCGCAATGTTGTTGCTCGACGACGTGAAGTCAATAATCGCGTCCAACTGCTCCGAGACCTCCATCACCTTAGGAAGGGTTTTCCGCATCCTATCCATGGCCCGGATGAGTTCTGGCCCATCCATGGTCACACCTAGCTTGGTGCCACCTGCCTCCGATGCCGTAGCACTAACGCAGGTGTCGCTCACGCCCGATCCCACCGTTTTACGCGGTGGGGACCTCGCTAGGCCGCCTTTAGCGAACGGATTCGCTCTCTCGTGGGTTTTTTTTAGTTTCCTCCATGTTGTTGGGTCCCCCTCCAGCCGCTATCCAAGCCCACGTGGAGTAGTCGCTATTGTGATCCCATGGTTGTCTATGCATGCAGGGAGGCCATGCGAGGGTTGACAAGGCCCTTCATGGGGAACCGTGTTCAGAGCCGGATCAACGTAAGAAAGGTATAGGTCATCTGTGCCTACTCCCGCCCGACTGGCGAGGTCGGGCGGTGGAGAATGGAACGTACTGGAGGCTTGCCAAGGTTTTAATGAGACGGAGACAACCTGTGCCGCGGAAACCTCGCCATTTCCTGCTCGGTGTCACCCACCAGTACTGAGGGAGACGACACAGGCGTCAGCTCGAATACAACGGTACCACTCATAAATCTTTTCGCAGCAAGTTGCCATAATTGGAGTTTTACTGGCATCCATCCCAATGCGTTGTATGACGTTCACGGTTTTCGCGCCAACTCGAACAAATGTTGGCAGCACCTTCTCAGATTACAACGAAACTTTCTGGGTGTGTAGACCATGACTAGATAAGCCACTTTGCATACTTAGTTTCTTCATTTTTTTTTCTAGACTGTCTTTTGAAAAGGGCTAAACTTTTTTTATCGATTTTTTTTTCAAATGTGTTTAATAAAAAAATGACTACTCCTACAAAAAAGTGTTGTATGGGTGATTATCACAAAATAAGTCAAGTTTTAAGAAAAAAATATTGAAAAAAATCCAAAATGAGCCCTACACTGAAAAAAATCATTTAAAAAAAATTCAAAGTCGATTAAAAAAAAACACCATTTTTGATTTCGATGAAATTTTGTCTCAAGATAGGTAATTATGTTCCCTACCAACCGTTCATACATCACAAGATGGGCACTTTTAAGGAAACAAAGTTTTTCTAACAAAAACTTTTTCATGTCCCATTGATTTTTTTTCAGTGTATTTTGTTATCAAAAACTAAACCAGTGAAGGTTATACGACTATGTAGTCATCTCAAAATGCAATGAAACTTAATTTGTGATGTGAGACAAAGCGAAGCACGCATATTCACGCAGCAGCACTCAAGAAGTACGACTCAATATACAATATTAGAACACGCATTTCATACGTGCTACTGTAATTTCTACCAAAACGTTTCTACCCCTTTTCTTACCTAATACTAGGTAAGGCTATTTAGTAGAATCGAACTACCTAATCGAAAGAAACGAATCAAGAGTTGTACCTAAACCAAATATAAACTAAACAAGAAAGTGAATCAGTGACATTCAACGTGTTACTTCTCTTTGCGAAAGGTTATTAAAAGCAGTTCTGAAAAGTGTCATAATGGACCAATCGTGTAAATCAAAATTCAACAGATTCAAGTGCTGTGCAAAAATAAACAATCCAAAGTGCAACCGTCATAACCTACGTACCATGTCATCAAGGATAATAGACAAAATTCATTCCATGGGATATACCCATGAAATCGACGAATCGATGAGTATTTGTGAGTCATGTCGTGGATTGATAAGTCACAATAGAGGTCCGAATACGAAAAAACGCCGATCGGATGGAAACGACGAAACTATGCAACTATCAATTAGTGGGCAGCAACATCATGATGATCCAGAACCGTCAACGAGTGGTCAACAAATCGAACATGAGTTAGGTAAGTTATCCTTCAACATGTTAACTTCTTTTATAAACTTTCCACTGCATTCATTATTATAATTTTAACCTTTTTTATCTTACAGATATGGTACCATCAATTCCATCATTGGAGTCAATCCCGTCAACAGATCAACTACAGGGTCCATATAATGTTGAAAAGTTTAATACCATTGCTGAAACATTGAGTTTATCGCCAATCTCATCTAGAAACATGAAAAGTATGGAATAACGCATAAACAAATCATTGCAGATTACGAAAGCAGTGCGAAAAAATATCCTCGGAATAGATTCAACGGTTGTTGGCAAAGTGGAGGCGTATGACGAGATAATTATACAGTTAAAGGAGAAGTTCTATAAACATACAACTGACAGAAGCGAACAGATTAAAATACTATCTGTACTGCCTAAGTCTTGGTCGGTAAATAAAATCGTAAGAGAGTTTAACGCACCAATGTATATGGTGAGGCAGGTAAAGGATCTTGTTGATGAACAGGGTATTCTTTGTACTACCGAAAAAAGAAGGGAGCATGGTATTGATGACGATACAAAACAAATTAGTAAGAGAATTCTTTGATGATAATGATATCAGCAGGCCAATGCCAGGAACAAATGTTTTTGTTTCTGAGGTTTGAAATGGCAAAAAACAACAAGTTCAAAAACGACTTTTGATGATGTCGCTCAAATAGGCTTATATGATTTTTGTAGATATGTACAAAACTGTGAATATTGGTTGCAGTTCAGTTGTTCATCTCAATGATGATAGATTTTATGATAAAATTAACGAACTTTTCTAAAATTTATTTTATGTCTGATGGGGCAGCATCACAATACAAAAATAAGAAGAACTTTGCTAGTCTATGTAGATTCCAGTCAAAGCATGCATTAAGAGCAGAATGGCATTTTTTTTGCAACGTCCCATGGAAAAGGTCCCTGTGATGCTATTGGTGGCACTCTCAAGCGAATGGCAAAGAGAGCAAGTCTTGCTCGAGATTATGGAAATACCATAACAACCCCACGAGAGTTATATAACTGGGCAGTTGAACAGACAGATAAAAATATCACCAAATTAAATTTCTGTTACGTATCCACTGAACAGTACATTAAATGTCAGACAGAACTCGAAGAAATATATAATAACGCCAAAACAATACCAGGCACTCAGAAATTCCACAGTTTTTTACCTATTCCTGGTGACAAAGTAGAGGCAAAAAGGTATTCTAATTCAGGAGATGAACCAAACATATTTACCATGATCTGTAAAAAAAATAGAAAAGAACATGTTTAAAAATAGCTCTAAGACAAATATTATAATATGTATATATGAGACATTATAAATAAATGAATATATAAAAGTGAAATTCAATACATATTGCGATCAAACATTAAAACCCTTCCAAATGATTGAATAAATAGGACAAAATCTCCTAACAAATTGAGTTTCATTGGATTCTGGGATGGTTATGACCTTCACTGGTTTAGTTTTTGATAACAAAATACACTGAAAAAAAAAATCAATGGGACATGAAAAAGTTTTTGTTAGAAAAACTTTGTTTCCTTAAAAGTGCCCATCTTGTGATGTATGAACGGTTGGTAGGGAACATAATTACCTATCTTGAGACAAAATTTCATTGAAATCAAAAATGGTGTTTTTTTTTAAATCGACTTTGAATTTTTTTTAAATGATTTTTTTCAGTGTAGGGCTCATTTTGGATTTTTTTCAATATTTTTTTCTTAAAACTTGACTTATTTTGTGATAATCACCCATACAACACTTTTTTGTAGGAGTAGTCATTTTTTTATTAAACACATTTGAAAAAAAATCGATAAAAAAAAAGTTTAGCCCTTTTCAAAAGACAGTCTAGATAAAAAAATTGAAGAAACTAAGTATGCAAAGTGGCTTATCTAGTCATGGTCTACACACCCAGAAAGTTTCGTTGTAATCTGAGAGGATGCTGCCAACTCCGAATACGATTTGGGGCGAAA
>JAHHFK020001562.1:0-10000 GCA_024533555.2 Aedes koreicus
TTCATTATGCGGTTACTCAAGAACCTTACTAATAAGGACGAAACTTTCTTCAGCAAACTTGTGCTAGAGACCAAGCTCTTCCAGATGGTATTCACATAAGTTTGGAATTCATCCACTATGTGGCGCTAGTATACATGTGAGATTTCAGTTTATTCACGCTGAACATACCACTAGGGCCAAAGAATAAGAAGGGACAGGAAAGTTGCAAGGGCCAGTGGGACAGCAAGAGCAAGGGTTGCAAGGGCCAGCAATATAGAGGTAGAAATCGGTAGCGAAGTAGCAATGTGCAAGGCGTTGCAAGGAACATGGGGTAGAAAGCGGCAGGTGAGTAACATGGGACAATTTGCTACTTAATAGGGGTAGGGTGGTAGTGCAGTGAGGTAGCTAGGAGCAGGAAGGTAACAATGGCCGGGTCATTGCAAGGAGCATGGGGTAGTAAGGGGTTGGGAAGAAAGAATGGGTAGAGAATTAGTAAGAAACAGGGGCTAGCAAGGTGCACGTTTTGAACAATATCATGAAAGCCACTCAAGCGTTTGATTTGGTGGACACGGAAAATAAGTTTGTGAAACTGCTGAAGGAACGGAGTAGCCTTAAAATGCCAATGCTGGACCAAATAACTAGTGAGCTGCTCCCCATGGAAATCGATGATGGCGTGGAGGTGGTTGGAAAAACAAAACCAACGTCTATATCGGATTGGAGATTTTTTTCACCAATTTTTTTGGCATTGAGGCTAACATCATCGCGTTATTAAAAAGCTATAAGGAGATTGCTTCTTCGCTAGATGACTTGTACGACAACTTTGTCAAAGGCAAACTCTGGAAGCGGAAAATCAAAAAACGCCGAAATTTGCATTCCATATTTCAATTTTACCGATTCCTTGAAATAAATAATCCTTTAGGCATCCCAAGTAACATTGCCAAAACCATCCAGCTTTATTAAGTTTTATTAAAGTTTTATGAAAGCCACTAGAAATCAATTCGGCTTTATTATGGCAGCAAGAGATGCCAATAGGTTTCAAATTTTAGTCAGGTTTATAAGAACCTACACAGCTTCTTTACAACGATCTTAAAACCTTGACTTCTAAAATTCCTTTTACTCCTATCAAAGGTTTTATTTCGACTTTATTTACTCATAAAATGCTGTTTTGAAATGCCATTTTAGGACTCATTCTTATTATCTTATTATGGTCAGTTGAAAAAGCATTTTAAAACCATTTTGCCTTTAGTAAATGCATTAAACGGCTAACTGGCATTGAGGAAAGCTACCAAGCGGCCAGATAGTTTTATAGTAGCCATTGCTAAGATAAACTGGCTTTTTGGCAAAACTGTGATTTCTTGCAATCGCCATATTGAAATATATGAAATAATTGAAATGTGGAAAAACAAATACACCAAATTTTAAATGTAAAACAATTGAACTGTAGATCTGAGATAAACTTCGATATTCGTTTAGATAACCTTATTGAATTCCATCAATTTTCAGGAGTTTCATGATTAATTTACCGAATATATTTCTTTCAATTTTGTTTTTGTTATTGTAAACTCGCATAATTTCCAAGGCGCATTAATTTTCAGCTCTTATCGTGCCAATATTCACCATAAAATTGAATCCGCATATGATTTGGAGCATGATACGCTATAAAAAAAACTCAATTTGTTTTATATATTTTGCTATCAATCATAATTTCCCGCAACAGTAGAACTTTTTTCTTAGCCATTATTTACTGTTGAATGAATCAGAAGAGCAACAAAGCAAAACAACAAAAACCAACCACGATATCACAGTGAAGTTTGACAGCTGTGGCCATTCAGCCCTATGCTGGTTTTGATGGCGGCCAATAGGTTTTATGATGGTTCTCAAGTGGTCATAACATCTTTCACTAGAACATTTTCAAAATCTTTATGGTCTTAGAAAGGTTTTATTTATTTGTTTTCACAACCGTCTATAGAGTGGGCCACTTGATACACATTTCGGCTTTAAAGATGCATAGAGTGTTGGTGGACAAAACAGTTTTGAATGTAGTGTCATCAACAAAGCCGGGAGGAGTGCTATACGGCTGGAATAGAACTGAAATTGTTACTTGGGCAGGATTTTCTCTATGGACCTGGGCAACATAAGAAAATGCATGGTAGACGATGTTGCATTGTACCGCACTGAAAAATCATATAGATTCGTACATAATTGACCCAGAAGATTACAACGTTGGGAAATGTTTCATTGAAGAAGTAACAAATCCTCCATCTCATTTTCATAATTTGTCTGACGGCCGAAAGGCGATCTTCCTTTAAAACTAATTTGTAGTATTCAATTTAAATGTTTTGGTATCAATTTTTAATTAAAATAAAATCTATGTACAATCAATGCAAAAAGCTTGTTCTTATTTTTGAAAAAAAAAAACGTAGTTTTCTTTTATAAAAATGATTTTTTTTCTATTCTGATTGATAATTTCATAACTAAATTGTCTACAATATGTCGATAATTGAAACATGTAAAAATTTAATTTGAATACAAACAATAAATTTATCTCTAATGGATATCAAAAAATAGTTTTTTTATATATTTTTTTCTTATATTCTTATAATCTCAAAATATCATTTTGGGTTTCTAGTCTAAAAAAAAAAAACAAGAAATAAAAATTTTGCGTCATCTATAATGAGAGGCAAGGGTAATTTTTTCAAAACTTAAAATGATATTTGGGGTAAAGAGTCACATAATATCTCTTTTTTTTTATATGTTTCTCTCTCTACAATATATTGCATCGCGTGTGGTGCGAGAGAGTATATCTTGTTATAATATTGTGTTTTATTATAAAAAAAAAATACTATACTCGTATTATTATATGATGTGTTGTTTTTATCTGTGGGTGGGTGTTTTTTTTTTCGTGTATAGACAGGCACGGAACAGGCAAAACTCTATTCTTCGAAGGAAAAAGCGCCAGAGGGAAGATCGAGACCGCGAAGCAATGGAAGTGCTGTACCGTGCTAATGACACACGCAAATTCTACGAGAAGTTGAACAGCTCGCGCAAAGGCTACGAACCACAAGCCGATATGTGCAGAGACCTGGAAGGCAACATTCTCACAGGGGAGTGTTGAGGTGATTAAAAGGTGGAAGCAGTACTTTGACGAGCACCTGAACGGCAATGTTATAGCAAACGAAAGCGGCATGGTAATAAATCTAGGATCACGCGCATAAGATGACAGAAATCCGAGCCCAACTCTTCAGGAAGTTGAGGAGGAAATTGGTCGGTTGAAAAACAACAGAGCTCCTGGAGTCGGCCAACTCCCAAGCGAACCTTTGAAATACGGTGGTGAAGCACCAATTACAAAGGAGTTCGTGGGGCAATACCAAGCGGGATTCATGGGTACCCGCGCTACTACGGACCAGATTTTCGCGATTCGGCAAGTGCTGCAGAAATGTCGAGAATATAACGTGCCCACACATCATCTTTTCATCGGTTTCAAATCGGCTTAGGATACAATCGGTCGAGACCAACTATGGCAGATTATGCACGAATATGGATTTCCAGAAAAAACTGACGAGGTTGGTCAAAGCAACGATGAATCGAGTAATGTGTGTCGTCCGAGTATCAGGGACACTTTTGAGTCCCTTCGAATCTCGGAGAGGGTTACGGCAAGCTGATGGATTGTCGTGTTTGTTGTTTAACATTGCGTTGGAGGGTGTGATTCGAAGAGCTGGGATAGGCACGAATGGCACGATCTTCAGGAAGTCTATCCAACTATTTAGCTTCGCCAACGACTTTGATATCGTAGCACGTAACTTTGAGACGATGGCGGTAACATACATCAGACTTAAGGTTGAAGCTGGTAGGATTGGGCTTGTGATTAATGCGTTAAAAACAAAATACATGAAGGGAAGAGGCTCACGAGAAGAAAATGTTAGCCTCCTAGCACAAGTTCAGATCGACGGTGATGAAATCGAGGTAGTAGACGAATTCGTGTATCTGGGCTCATTGGTGACCGCCGATAACGACACCAGCAGAGAAATACAAAGGCGCATTATGGCTGGCAATCGTGCTTATTTTGGACTCCGAAGGACGCTAAGATCGAACAAAGTTCGCCGAACTACAAAGTTGACCATCTACAAGACATTAATTAGACCGGTAGTTCTCTACGGCCACGAAACATGGACATTGCTAGTGGAGGATGGTGTCTTTGAACGGAAGGTGCTGCGTACGATCTACGGTGGAGTGCAGATGGAAGACGGAACGTGGAGGAGGCGAATGAACCACGAATTGCACCAGTTGCTGGGAGAACCTCCCATCGTACACATCGCAAAAATCGGTCGACTACGATGGGCTGGGCATGTCGTAAGAATGTCGGACGACAGCCCTGTGAAAATGGTTCTCGAACAAGAAGAGGGCGCGCAACGAGCAAGGTAGATAGATCAAGTAGAAGGCGACCTGCGGACCCTCCGCAGACGGCGAGACAATTTCTGTCTACAGCCGAGGCCACACCGGCCTTGGTCTGATTGGTATGGTAAGTAAGGCGGCATGTCTGCAGCTGGCCGAGATACGTCACGTTCGTTGTCTGACCGTCGATGGTTATGTAGCTTTCGATGTTTCGCTTTACCATCATGCGCGCGATACGGGCACCAGTCGGGCGCCCCACAAAACGATATTTACCGTCCCATAGTTTCTCAGTGACCGAGAGAACTTCACCGGAGGCGCTGAGAAATTCGGCAATTTGCTCGTTTGATATATCTTCGGAAAGCTCCGTCAGCTTGGCCTCTACCGCCCCGTCCTCCAATGTGATACGAAACTCGTAGATTTTGTCGTCAACTTTGGTCTTGTGCTCTGCAACGATTCGCTGTGCCAGCTCTATGTCGACGACCTTCACCAACGCAACTTGTTCGTAAGACAAGCCCAACACGGTGGCAACAAAGTCGTGAAGCTCATCATACGATGGTTTCTTAGGCACTTCGCAGCACTCGCTTCAAAATGAACAAGCGAAATAGACGGATGACTTCTAAAAACTCGCGATTCCGAAAAACCGAAAAAATAGCCTGCGTATGGCTTCTACGGAGATGACACGTCAGTTCCGCTTGGAAGTTAAGCGCTAACTCAGGTAAAGTATACTTTAAAGCGTTCCACAGTCCTTGTTTGTGACCAAGAAAAGTACATTAACGCGCCATCTGTTCCTCAGCGGAAGCATCACAACACCCCTCGTTGATCGACTGCGATAAACGCCCAAAAGGGAAATTTAGATTTGTAGCATTTGCTCCGTCTTCTGCCGCGCCCCGATATAAAAGCCGAAGAGTGACAGAAGCCATCAACAATCATCAAGTGAAGATACACACAGTGAAATTTAAAATAATGTTAAGAGTATTGTAGTACGGTGAAATTAATTAGAATACATTAAAATTAGTTGAATTAAATGAAGTAAAGTGCGTTGAAGTAAATCGCGTGTTTTAAGGCTAAGCTGTCCGATAAGCTAGAGCACCATTCCAAAAACTATTGATGCAACACGGAACGTCAACTAGGGAATTTTGCTGCTGCTTGCTGTGCTCTCGACATTATGGTCCTTCGACCGGATAGCGTCGAATCTCCGCTAATCCGATAGTCCAGCGCCTAGTGAGCCGCCATCGCACAATCGCCGGTATTGTGTCCGCGAAAGAATTGATTCCATCGCCATCGCACTGGCTGTACAATGGCTTCTGAACGCCATCTTCCCGATTTGCCACTTCTGATATCGGAATCAACTTTTCAAGGCAGAATCCTGTTACAATTTCTGTTGCAAACAGAATGGCTGAATTCCGAAAATTCAAGACATAGCTATTGCCTGAAGCAGGTAACTTGCACTTTCTTGCTTGGGATCTAGGCTGGTTCATTGTCCACAGATTTGCCGCAATGGCGACCGAGCGCCGCATCAAGATGCTGAAACAGCGACTAAAGAGCCTAGTGACGTCGCTGAACCTCATCAAATCATTCGTCGATGACTTTGATGAAAGCCCCCAAATAGACGAGGTGCCTGTGCGGTTGGAAAGTCTGATCAGAATATGGTCTGACTACAACACTGCCCAGAGCGAGCTTGGGACGATCGACGAAGCTGCCATCGAAGCTCATCTAAAAAAGCGGACGTCGCTTGAGTCCACCTACTTCAAAGTAAAGGGCTTTCTACTGGCTCGTAATAAAACTCCAATTACTCCTAACCAACCCTTTCAAAATCAATCAGAGGCGCAATTCCTTCCGTCGGCATCGCAGGTGCGTTTGCCCGACGTCAAACTCCCCGTCTTCAATGGGAAGCTGGAGAATTGGATGAATTTCCACGATTTGTATGTGCCGCTGGTTCACTCGTCGGTCGGCCTTTCCAATATACAAAAATTCTATTATCTACGGTCTTCATTGTCAGAAGCAGCCCTTCACCTAATTCAAACGATTCCAATTTGCGCCACGAACTACCCGGTTGCATGGAATCTGCTTCTGGAACACTTCCAGAATCCTTCTCGGAGTCAATACGTAGATTCCCTCTTCGAATTCACTTCACTAACGGGAATCGGCAGTGGAACTTCACAGTCTGGTAGAAAAGTTCGAGGCAAACGTCAAAGTTTTAAGTGTTCCAGATGTCGACTACACAAACATCCAGACGAATCGACTTCGCCAGTGGCATCTCGTCCAGAAAATATTCCAGGAATTGTGGAAGAGTGGTGGTATAAGTGTGTGACAAGTATTATGATACGCTTATGTTATATGTCACTCGAACGAGTTTCCAACCAGAAAAGACATTCAGCTGTGTCGTAACTAAAATCTTTTGAGACATTCAGTGTCATTTGATTCACTTATTTATCTTTCAAATAACCATGAAATTTGAGTTCGAATGGTGGATGATCTCGATTTGAGCTTCTTCAGAAAAAAATCACTCCAAACAACAATAAATTCTTCTTTCCAGTCGACTTCGAAGAAAACCCCGCCTATCATGCAAATATTTCCATCACCTCCCACAGACTAATCAACTTAATTAGTCTCAATCTTGTAGCGCACGCCAACCATCCGTGCAGTCTTCGATCGACCACATCTTTCGTCAATCAACAGCTTCCTTGCCTCTCCCCTGTCATACCCCCCTACATCCTTATCCCGTCCAAAACTAAAACCTTATCAAATCTGGGGTGTCAGCAAAAACCACCCGCCTTGAATGCGAACAAGAACGGTGAGTTTGGTTGAAGGTTTAGGAATGGTGGAAGAGAAGGGAAGAGGCGGTCGAATTTTCACCTCTACCATTTTGATCCTTAATTTAATGCCAGAGAACAACCACTAGCCAAAGCCAATCGTCGTTGCCGTCGCCAGCCAGTCGTGAATCGATGGATGATGATGGACCAGCCAGTGGGCGAAACAGCAACCCTTTCCCCCTTTTTCCCGAACTTTTGTTTGTCCGAGCGGAATAAATTTGAATCGAAAGGGTGGAAATCCTTCAGTTTAAGAAATTTACACACCCGGCCTACTTTGGCCGGGGATTTGCAGACGGCCGGTTGGTTTGATTGGTCGGATATTTCCTACCTGGAAATTCGTCGAAGCGTTCATGAGGAAGACTGAGGTCGTTAGGAAGGTCCTTGGATGTATTGGATTGTTTCGCTGGAATGGGCGACCGGAGGATTTGTTATGATTTATTTGTTTAGGCTGGTGGTCACTTTGTTTTTTCCTCTCTTCTACCATAGGACGTTCGGAGGATTGATTGCATAATTTGCATCATATTGAATTGGCTTCAAAGTTCGATCCCAACAGCTGATGGGGTTTGGATGAAAAGCCAAGCTCACACACGGTTCGGTTGGTCGGTCCTACTTTGGGCATCTAATTGACCATCATTCAAAGCTCCGGCAGCGTGTATTTTTCCACGGATTCCCCGGGACAATGGATCTATTTGCTTAGGACTCACTAGTGCCGGCCCTCATCAGCATCGTCAGCTCTTGGTAGCCGGCACCGTTTTGTAATGGTTTCCTTTTTTTTCTGGTTGATTGAAGGGGAAAATGAAAACCTTTTGTCGGGTACACATCTGGTCCGACCAAGGCGTGGTGAGTGGTTGTTTACTTTACCGGCTCCGACCACCAGCTTAGTGAGGTGGAGGTGCGGCCAGGAATCGCCGGCACTTAGTAAACGGGCGCCCAACAGATGGGTTTCGTTCAGAAAGAGGTACAAAATGAGCGAGAATAATGACCCAATTATTTCATCACTTATTACGGGAAATTGAGCGATAGCCGCTGACGACACTGATAGACGGTGGGTCCCCCGATATAAATGATCTTTTCATGGAATTGGCGGTTGGAGCGATTTGGGAAAGGATTTCCGGATATTGAAACCATATTTTGTAATGCTTTGTTTTATGCTTATAATTTGAATTCCACAAATTTTATTGTCTAGCAGGACGTCGCATCCATTCTCGTCCTTTTTCGAATCCCTGCGTCAGCGGAAATTTTTCTCACTCTGCAGTACCGAGATCGTTTTATCGCATCTACTCCACTTATTCGAACAAATAACAAAGAAATTGCATTATCCCCGCGCATTTCCGTCATCCATCAATCCAATCCAACTTATCAACTTTCCCCGCCTTCACCTCGCCGCTCCTCGGTTGATCGGTGGATCATCGCGACAACTTTCCTGGGGGAGGTTTTATTGACTGCATAAAAACAGCCTGATGTTGAACTCCAATTGTATAGCCCCCACCTCTCCACATACCTTCCCGCTTCTCCCACCGTCGGGAAAAGAGCAAATAAAAACCGAATAAATATAATAGTAAAAATTGAAATCGATTGAGGCTTCATTGGCGGCGGCGGCTGCAAGGTTCGTCCTCTGTCATTGGCATTATACGATTCGAATAAAAATCAAACACCCCACCCATTCAGTGTTGGTGCGTATCGATAGACGCCAATAGACGCCAAGTGCAATTTTATGGAACTATTAACCGGGCAGTAAAGGAAATTTGCGGTGCCTGTTTTTATTCCTGGCGGTTAATTTAAGCATTTGTAGTCGGGTCGTAAAATTAGATCGTGTATGATTGTTGGCGTGGAATGCAGCTAGTAAGCGCCCAAAAGCTGCCGAAGGGACTGTCCGAGTTGCTTTTCTACGCGAAGTGCGGGAAAAGTTTTCCATGAAAATCGGAAAAGTTGAGCAAAGTGTAGACTGAAGACGAACAACAGATGATGATTTTCGCATGGAGTTCGGTCTTTGTCGTCGCCTACTCGGTGACCAGAGAAGTGAATTAAGAATGGAAAAGTTTGAGTCCGGGCAGAGGCGTCCTCAGTGAGGGGACTTGCGAGGTGAAGTAAAAAATTTGCTTTTTGAGAGATTGATTGCCTGCTTCTTGGTCCTGGTCTAAGTCGAAAAGTTTTGAATATCCATGCTTCTAAAGTTAGTCGATTTTTTTCTTTGCATTTACAGAATTTCAAATCGGGATTTGGCCTCCCTTGAATTTACAGTAATCTTCAATTTGGTCAACTGATTAGTGATCCTAATTTTAGAACTTGAACTCACTACTACTTTCCCGCGTATTTTGACAATATGTGTACCTGCAGCACTGCACGATCTTTTACGTCGCGAGCAGGAACAATGATGATAGCAGTTCTGGATTTTCCCGAGGACGATTTCATGGCTATTTTGGTCTTTATGATAATGATTCAAGTCATGTGCCAAACGGGATAGAAAGGTGGAAGTAGTACTTTGACCAGAATCTCAACGTCGATGATACAGTAGATGAAGGTGGCACCAAGATTTGCTAGGAAGAGTAGTTGATGGAAAGTGTCGTGTGTTCCATTTACAAAAAAAAGGTATCTGGGTTATTGTTACAACTATCACGCAATAACTTCAATCTACTCTCTCAAATTCTATGTCACTGTCTAGCAAAGGTTCAAAGGTAATACCAAGCAGGATTCAAGGATGCCCACGCTACCACGAATCAGGTTTTCTTGATTCAGCCAGTTTTGCAGAAATGCAGCAAATATAACTTGCCTAATAATTACGCAACAAGCGTTGAGCCAGATTAGATGTACCGTGT